>APFE030325505.1:44777-56623 GCA_000404065.3 Pinus taeda
AATATATAAATGAAAATCAGATAAAAAAGAAATTTCCTTTAGGGTTTTGGATTAATTTTTATTTATTTATTTATTTTTTTGTTAGAAGATATAAAAAATTTTGTGGAAAATAATTTTTGCCCGATTCAGTGGTTTTCATGCTATACCTTTCACGCTGGATTTCCAAACCGAGATACGAAATCAATATCCAGTTAATGGTTTATGACTCGTAGTGATTCGAAGTATTCATTCTTTAAATCTTCAGTTGCTGGATATCATTTTGGTCATTTTAAGAGCACTGTTCACGTTTCAAGTAATCGATTTATTGAGGGTCTCTTAAGGCACTGGTCTGCTAATCAAATCATTTTTAGTGCTTATATTAAATTGTGTCTCGTGTCTCCCAACCAACTGGTCGATAGTTGGTCTTCATCATCTCGCAGGGTCTACCCCCCTTAGCCGCGGGAGACAGGCTTAAACGGAGGGATCCGGGATCAAAGTGACAACCCCCGGTCTGAGCGTTGTCGTGTCAACCTGCGCGACAACAAGCCCTAAAATGGCGAAAATCCCGTGATCAATGTATGTGACAAAGTGAAAGAAAATAGCATCAATATCATACTTACATGTAAGAGAATATATCCAACCATTGATACATTTGCCAATAAAGAAGCTCCAAGATAAGAAAGTCCAATCTAAACATAAAAATTCATTCATGCTCCAATTTGTCTTCCAAGAAAGAAATGTGAAATTTTAAAGAGAGAAAATGATCCAATCCAAGTGATGATAAAAATGAATTCATGTCTCTCCCATTTATACACTCGTTAGGGGTTTGATTTACCTAATTTGAGCCTACATTATTCCATGAACTAAAAATAGTGTGCAAATAACTATCTATTGGTGACAAGCCCACCAAACTAGCTCATAATCAAAATAACAAGCCTCCTAAGAGGTCGAATAATCAATAATGCATGTTGTTGGTCTCTTTAAGAGGCCCGATGAAGTCCACAAGTGCCAAAATGATGAATTGGACTTCCAAAAGTAATGGACGAGGGGTTGGCCCCTTGTTCTCCACATAATAAACCTGTGGTGCTCCCAATGTTTGTGAGGGCACATAAGTGATCTCATGGGTCTCCAAGTGAGTTGAAGATGCTTGTAGTCCATTTGTAAGGGCTCAGATGATGCCACATCAGCATACACGTCCTGGGTCATCTGCCAAGTGTATGGTACAACTATGGGGCTGGCTGGGCAAAAGTGAACCAGGTGCATCTTCCTTGTCTAATAGGTGAATCTCGAGCAATCTCTGAACATCTCTAGGGATCCATGGAGTGTTGTCTACTCCTGTGGAGGCCCTTGGCTCTCAACACATACCCTACATGTGCCAATGTAGCTCTTTGGAGGGTTAGGACCCTGTATAGGGAGACCAAATCCAAGATGGAGACCACTTGTAATCCTGCATAAGATTCAATGCGTCCCCTAGCCTTCTAGTCCAACAAGTCATCAAGGAAATCGAGTAAAAGAGCTTAAAAACCATGGAAAACAAGTGGGGACTTTATAATGGCACGCCCTTCCATAATGAGCTTTGGCATGTGCTAAGGTCTCCAAGCTCCAAATATGGTTAACCAAACATCCTATTAGGTGGTTTCTACTTCTAAAGGGGATAATATGTCCAATGTACATCCTTTGAAGGGTGGTGGCATGTGACAAAGAGATGAATGGAGTAGGGGATGAAAGGGGTTGCCCTGGGTCACATGTTGGGGTACAAGGGTAGCTAATAAAAGGGAAGCCCACACTTGGGTATATAATGTATAGGAGGGAGCAATCGTGCTACATGAGGTACCTCGACCTTGATTTTTCCACCCTTCTTTATATGCTTTTTGTCTTTTTATGATTTTTCTTTAATTAACTACTCGGGGCTCAAGGGGTAAGAGCATGATGTGTGAGATGATAGCAATGAATACCCCCTTTAAGGTAGGGCAGTTTATTGCCCACCAGGGGTTGGGATAATCATGGGTTCCTAAATGATAAAGGAGGCTCATCTAGGGCTTGTAGGAGCCAGGGTGATGGCCATGATGATGGGGTAGAGCTCATGTGCTGGCTTTTTCCCACGTGCTAAATGTGTTTGTCCTGACCGTGTTTTGCATTTTATGGTACAATTTCTCGTTGAATGTGACCAATTATGGTTTTACTTTTCTTTTTAGCTGCACCAACCTTCGAGGCATCATTCTAGGCTCGACCCAAGGTGTGGGCAAGGGGAAGGGGAGAGTTAGCCATATGTTGACCTTGTTGACCACTACGTGTCAATGACCCATAGTAGTGCACCCCTTTTTATCGCAAAAGGGATAGCGCTTGATCAATGTGTTTGTGTCATCCAGCTATCATCATCAGCGTAAGGATCATGTTATAATGTAAACCTATTTAGCATGTATATGATGTAAATAATCTCAGCAGATCTGTGTCATGTATGTCATTGCCTTGGTAAACCTACTTTTCTGGTAATGATCTACACTCCGGGAGGTTTTTTGTCTCATCAATCCATTCTCGAATGGTCGACAGAGTTTTCCTTTGGCCTTACCCCAAAGCTGGAATGGATTTTGTCACTGGGATCCTAGGTGAGTCCTAGTGTTATAGATCGAGTCTATGTAAAAGTGATTTGGGAATAATCCTAACTATTTGGTTAGGTTTTTTTATTACAAATTGCTTGGTCTGCTGGATTATATTTGCGTCGCAGAAATGGGTAGTCTGTGAGGGTCTATTTCAGATGGGTTTTCCCCCTTGTGATGTAAAAGATATGAAAATTATGATGAGAAGTGTCTTGAGGGTTGGAAAAATAATTTATCCCCTCATAGGTTAATTAATTAAATTTTCTGGCCAAAAATTAATTGAAATCCTAAGCCAGAAATTTAATTAATTATAGGTCCTAGGTAAATTTAATTTTTCTAAAGGCAAAATTCATCGGTCCTTAAAAATTAAATTTTAAGCGGTCCTGGGACTAAGGTAAATTGATTATTTTGCTAAATTTTAAGCCTTTGGTCCCTGGGGTTAAGTCAAAGTCAAAATTTTGAGGAAATTATATCAAAAATTTAATTTTTGAATTAATTAAAATGCATTTAATTGACAAATTCAAATTTCCTCAAGAATTTGAAATTTCAACGGATGATATTAAAATAAATTTTGATCCTCGTCAACGGTCAAGATTACTTTGACGAGGATCACTCGAACTAGCCGTTGGAGGATTTATCTTTAAATAGGAGGTCATTTGTCAGTTAGTTGATCCGATTTTTTGATCGTGTGCTAAGTGAAAAGCTTTTGTGTAAATTTTTTTCGAATAATAAAGGAAGACTTTGGGGTTAATTTTTGCCGGTGTTACTCTTCATGGAAATAATGTAAGATGTATCGTTTTTCATGTGTAATTTTTTCTTAGCGATTGATAATATCTTCTGAAGAGTGATTTGAGTACATGTATCTTGCTCAGTCGCTGGGGTTTAAATGATAATTTAAGTTTTGAATATAATAGCAGGTATCTCTATTTATTTGAATTTTATTATAATTTTCTCGCTCTATGTTGATCGTTGAATTGAGTTTTGCAGGAAACTCTTGATTTTTAGATCATTCGGCGTTCGGGGAAGTTTTCAGTTGGACCAACCAACTCCCGATTCGTGTTTCCTGAAGAGCCCAACTTAATTTGATCCCGGGCTTATCTAAGATATTTTTTTACTGGTGATGCATGCAGGGTTTTGGGCTCAACACCTCCTTTAAAATTAAAAAAGAATTTAATTTTTTTTTGTGCTAAATCAATAGATCTAGCTGTTGAGAGCCTCAGATTATCAGATCTGGGAGCGAAGTTGGACTCACACTCCCTAGATCTAATAGATTTGCCATTCATGTACATAGATCCGTAATTATTTTTGGTTTTCTGACTTGAGTTTTTCTAGGTTTTTGTATATATTGTTTGGATGTTTCTTTTTGTCTTGCAATTATAGATCTGAGGAAAAAAATCCGTTTAGATTCCATATCTGGGCCCTGGAGGGAAAATCTCGAAGTTTTTGGGCAAACTGCTTAAAACCCTTGTTGTCATCGTTGCCTGCAAATCCGCTGTCCACGTCCTTCGAAAACCCTTGCATATGCAGCCTTATTCTTCCTCGATCCTGCAGCTCCCTCACCTGCTAGCTGATCCCTCTCCTACGCTGCCCACAACGTTCGATTTTTTCACTCCTCACGCTGTCCATTTTTGCTACATCCTCCTTGCTGCCATCATTGCTCCCTGCATCCTTCAAACCTCCACGCTGCCCATTGATCATCCATCCAGCTCTTTCCAAAACCTGCGTATTCCCTCATTTCTCGACTTTCCCTCCTCGTTGTCCACGCATCTCTCCTGCTGCGTGTGACCTCACTGCATATCCGCAGACTTCTCCCTTCCGGCCTTTGCTCCTGCGACTCCCTCTTGCATCCACAGCGATCACTGTCCGCTGCTCATTACCTCTCTGCCATCCGTTGCTGCCACTTTCGCGTTGCCTCTTGCGTGCCTCTTCTGCTCCTCACATCCATTACCGCTTCCTTTACCCTGCTCGAAATCCAATGCCCGTTGAATATTATTCGCTCCTCATCCATCGAGCTGCCAGACCTCGCACCTCTCCATTACTGCCAGCCCGCAACTTTTCCTCTCCCCGCGACTTCGTCATTGCTTCATCCGTCGAACCTGCACCTGCACAAGCAAACAAAACCCTTCAATTTTCATTTTTTGTTTTAGTTTTCATGTGGGTTAGATCTATTTGTCTCATTCGATTTTTTTTTTTTTTTTTTTTTTTTTTTTTTTTTTTTTTTTTTTTTGGTTTAAATTTCCATTTGTTTATATTCCTTTTAAATTTTACGATTAGGTTTGGTAGTTTCATTTCTTTTCTTTTTAGATTTTTGATTTCATTTAAAGTAGCCTTTAGTTTCATTTTTTTAAAAATTTTTGTTCGATTCTTGTTTTAAGTTTCCATTTCATTTTGATTTTTAATTTGATCTTTGTCTTTTAATTTTCATTATTTAATTTTAACTTTTTTATTTCATTTAAAAATAAAAAATCTAAAATCCTAAAAGTTTTAAAAACTCTAAAAAAGTTCTAAACATTTTTAAAAACCTAAAAAGTTTATTTTGTGTGACTAGAAAATAAATCGAAATTAAATTTCACACTTGAAGATTTTAAACTTTTTATGTGGCCTTTGGCCCATTAAAAAATTTGCAAATTATTAAATCAGTTTGATTTGTTTTGGTCACATTTAAAAAAATATCTTGATTAATCATTTACCACATTAAGTCTTGCTTAGCACATTGAAAAAGTTTTCCTAAGGACTAACTAAATTTGTCAATCTTTAGTTTCCTTCTTGGCATTCTTTTCAGTAAAATCTAAAAGAGAACTTTTGTGGTATTAACATTTCTCTATAGTTAAACGCGCTTAAATTTTTTATATCTAAAGGTTAACTATAGGAAAGTGGTAAATTTTCCTAGATTTGGGTCACTAAGCATAATCATTTAAATTCTAGGATTGGAATTGATTAGCATTTAAATTTCATGGATCTCTAGAAATTTGATTGCTAAAATACCTTGCATCTACTGAAATTGATCGTCATTGTTTGAATTATTTGATGTGTGTTACATGTTAGATATATTGCGAATATTTTCAATTAATTGTTAAAGTGCTCTGTCATGGAATTAAAATAGATTGTGTATCCTTGTTTCCTAAGCTGAGCATATTTTTGAGCATCTGTTGACATTGATATTAATTGCAAAGATGTTTTGGTTCTCTTTGAGCTATAACTGTATCAGAAAGATTTGAAATAAGCTTGTGTTCTAATTGTAATATCTTCAGGGGTTTAATTTTAAGTCTTCATCTAATAAAGAGAACATTTAATTTTGGTGATTGAGGGCTTTTGTGACATAAATGTTTCTAATCCTCGAGTTTAACTTCATCCCATCATCTGCTGCATTTGCATATAAGCTAGCTTTGCGTAATAAAAATTTACTTCCAAGCATAAGCTTGGTCGATAGAGACATAGATATCCATCCATCTTTGCTTGAGAAGCCTGCTTTTAATAGTACTTAAAACGGTGACCTTGTAGTCGTAAGAGCCATAGCTCTCTGTAGCGCCGGAGACACTGAGTATGTTAGATTTTCAGGAAAGGTATCGTTAATCACACCTTAGTGTGCTTTGCCTTATCTTCTTTCTGCTAATTACTACGAAATCAGGCTCAACACAGAAAGGATTGAAGGATTCACATTTAAGTAGGCATTTAACTAAAATTAACCGAAATTCTTGCATCTCGCATTAGTTTTAAGATCTGTATTTCATATAAGATAGTCATTCATCTAAGCAGCAGTTGCTAATCGATTACTTGGTCTTAATTTCCCTAGCAAGATCGTTGACTCCATAAGGCATTGGTATCAATCATTTAAAATCTAATCAAATCCTAAGTCTTGCTAAATATTAATCAAGTACTTGATCGTTTCACCGTGTCTCCCGAATTGGTTGGTTCCCAACTAGTTCTTCTTCATTCCATTTTTCGATAGGGTCTACCCCTCTTAGCCTGCTGTAGAGAGACAACTTAAACAGAGAGATTGGGGATCAGAGTGACAACCCCCGATCTGAGCTGTTGTCATGGTGCCTAGACATTTTGTGTGACAATAGACCAAACGGAGAATGCGGACCCAGGGGGGAGAAATGATGAATGGGGTTATAATGAGTGGAAAGGGGGCAATATATGTGGATGAAGGAGCTAGACCACACAACCAAAATCAAGGTTTCCCATGAAATACCATCCCTAAAGCCAAATGGTCAGTAAAAGAGATCCCACGGGATTAGAATCCAAGGTTAATATCCAAAAGGGTTCTAGGGGACAAGAGCACAGACCTAGGCCATTCTTTTTGCCAAATCCCCCCATTAATCCATGCCCAGAAGTATCCATGATAAGCAAATTACAATACTCAATTACCAAATGAGAAGGCATACCTTTAGGTTTGGGAGGCCCACCTTCAAACACACAATCATCGAAGATCGATGAGGGACCACATGGCTGACTCAGTTGGCGGAGAAAAGACACAATGAGCTAGTTGGTGGTTGCAAGGGGTCGTTGACTACCGGCTGAGGACCATCTTGGAGAAAAATGTTCTCCTAGGGATATCACCCACAAAATGGTGGGTAACAATGACCACTAGGCAACAAGCACAATATCCATCCAATCAAGGAGAAGTGAGATTCCTCCAACCAAAGATCTCCATCAAATGATGTAATGCTATGAAGAGAAGGGGCTCCATGAAGATGAATCCCCCCCTAGTCGATCCAAAAGCTCCAAGGAAACAATATCAAATCTTCATCAATATGATGAAACTCACAATATGAAACCTCATACAATTTGAGGTGTAAAACCTAGCACAGAGCCCAAGGTTAAGGTTCAGCTAGTGATTGACAATAAGTCTTAGTTCAGACTTTGGTTTGAGTTTTGCTTTATGTTTCATAGGAACCATGTAGAGAAGTCACATTTGTACACAAAAGCATACGTTTTAAAGTTAAATGATATAGCTTAACAAAAAATTCCAAAGTTTAACTAATTGGCTACATAGGATAGGGCAGGTTAGAGGACATTGGCATGTCGCTAAACTGCAACAAGGGTTTTTTTGCCTCTTACTATCATGTATGGAAGTAAGCTTGGTTGAATTGGAACTTGCATGTGATCCAAACCTGGGTAGCCTCAGCGATGACCTAGTTAAGGAAGAACAGAGGTTCCAAGAGGGAGATTGGGTGAAATTGCCCTTGGACTTGGAGTAGGTCTATAAACTGCCTGTAGTTGGCCGATTACAATTGGGTTTGCTATGGACTTGAGAAGCTCATGAAGCACTAGCCATGTGGTAGGAGTGGTAACATATTTGAGGGTGTTAATGACCCTAAAATAAAGATTGTCCATGTTTTCCAGGAATTCCATTGATCTCTTGAGCCATTGCTCTAAATGCAGCAATTGCTTAATGAGGTAGGAGGCAAATGGTTTTCTCTTGCTTCGATGAAAAAAAGGATAGGGCAGGTTACAAGTCCATAGAGAGGGGAGGAAAGGGGAGTCAATGGGAAAAGATTCCCTCTCGTCAACTCATGAACTCACCATCACCTTGATCATCTGTGCCCGTATTAATACGTTGGGTGTTTTTTTACGACACATACACCTAATGCAAAGGAAGGTATATATTTGAAATGGAAGCCCTCTTCTTTACTCATTATCCAGGATTTTGAAGAATCTCCATGTCTGAAACCCATCTTCCAAGCCTGCACCATTTTCATAAAAACTTGTGCGTTGTTTGGTCGTGAATAAGTCAGACCATTGATGGTTGGTAAGAGACAACATTTCACTGTTTTGATAGGGAATTTTGTGGCTATAGAGAAAGAACTTATAGGCTGATGAAGGTGAATCCTCAAGGCTGCACAACCACATCATGTCTCCCAAAAGAAAATAGTGCCCCATACTCTTCTTGTTTGCTTGATAACCTTGCTGGAATGGATTTCCCGAGGGAGTGAATGCATAGAATGGAAATCTCTGAGCTTGTCTTACGAAATATGGCTGAGGGGCAGATGTCCATTGATTGACTGAATGTTGGTTGAGGTGCCCAGAAGAGACCAAGCTATGTGTTTCATGTAAGTGTCCGAATTTGGCAGTCTGGTAGAACTGTGAGTTTGGTGTAGTGAGAGATAAAGCCTTAGGCCGCCTTCGCTACTGTGGCCCTGTAGCCTGGCTTTGGGGTATTGCCCAGACCAGATGCTTATGACTGGGAGGTAAATTGCTCCTATCTAGCCAATTCCATGGACGGAATTTAATGACATATAAGTGTTAAGCTCCATTAAGTTCTTCCAACTATAACCTACAGTTATGGAACTGAACTGCAGTCTTTCCTTAATTTAAGGGAACCAACTGCAGTAATTTCCTTATATTCAGGAAATCAACTGCAGTTAATTAATTTTCTGGTTGGAGCTTCTGAAGTGGTCCATTACTCCATCTGGAGTTCTCTACCTTGATCTGTGGAACAGCTGACACATAGCCATTAGAAGCTTGATGGAAGCTTCGCTATAAATTCATCTGATTGGTCCCCAAGCTAGCATCTCAATCCCCTTCAGTTGTTTACACCATCTAGCTGAGAGAGCATAGCTTGGAAGTGCCTTCAGATTTTCTGTGACTTTTATTTTGCTTGGATTGAAGCTGGAGTGCTGTTTCAGTGAAGAAGCAAGTGGACTGTGGTCAGCAAGAGCGTCATCAATGGCTGGAGGTAATCTTGGCATTGAAGTTTAATTTTTAGATTCAAAGTATTCAGATTCTGCATGTAGAATCGCTGTAATAAAACTCTAACATTTGGTATCAGAGCTTCCGTATATCTCTGCCTTGATGTGTTCTGCGTATTTATATCTTTCCTTTTATATGATTGAAGCCTGGCATTTACATTCAAGGGTAATTTATGTGCGTGTTTTCGAATTGTGCAACAATGTACATAAATTGAAGGGCTTCGAGTATTTAGAATCGTTGCAAATTTTTCAGATTCCTGCTATAATGACCGTGCTTTGATTAAGAGCCGCCAAAATTGTTGATTTATCTGTTACTTGACACTGTTTTTGCTGTTAAGAATCCTGTTAACGTGAGTTGAACTAAATCTAAATTTCATTACAGCAATTCAGGACCTGATTGAGCGCTGTAAAACGTTGTTGATTTATGTGTTATTTGACACTGTTTTGCTGTCAAGAATCTTGTTAACTTGAGCTGAACTAAATTTAAATTTCATTAAGCAATTCAGAACTTACCTTTTAATGACCCAACATTTTGTTCGTAAAAGTGTTAGGCTGATTACTCCATTTTATAGTGTTGAGGCGAAATTGCCTTGGCCACGTCCCTAGCGTGCTGTTGCGTGTACTCGCGCTGTGGAGAAACCAGCCATGATATTATGTTAATGTGTTTGTTTCCTGAGAACAATGGTTGGGTTCGCAAACAAGCGCATCTTGGATTGATTAAGTTTGATTAGTGTTGAGTATGTATGTATATTTAGATTAAGTTTGATTACTGTTGAGTATGTGTGTGTATTTATACCCATCAAGTGCCATTGTATGAGATACTGGCGAGCGTCGAGCAGTACTGAGACAAGTAATGTTCCAGTACTATGAGGGTTATTTTATACCTCTTGATCTGGTATTGATCTTTATTGGCTGATAATTTCTTCACATGTTTGTCTCTGGTGCTTTTGCTGGGTTGTCTCGCTTGGGTTTATGCATATCAGAGGTCCTACTTAATAACTATTTAATCTAGCTATTATTTCAATGATTTTATGTATAACCCACAGTTATAAGAAATTTGTTACACGAGTTCAGCAAGCTTCTCATTTCCACAGACTGCTAAGAAATTATATTATGGAATGGCTAAGGCTTTTGCGAATATCATTGATTTCCGCACTAATTTGCCTTAGCCATTGGGGGTTAACGCCTAAATTGGTGCATCAAATCACCTCTTACATAACAAGATTACAATTGTACAGTTTTTTTTGATACTGGACTGCTGCTTTTGAAATATTTGGTAAATTTTTATTTTATAATCTATATAATTTTAATTAATTAAAGATTTAGGAAGCAAAGGGGAGGGCTGTTTTTTCCTGTTATCATTTTGGGCCATGGTTTGCAAGATACAGGGGAGTTTGCCTTATTTTATCACAAGCCTCCTTTTGAGTTTACGTGTTTGTGTGGTGTATGATCTATCATGATTTTAGCCCAGCAATTAATGTTAACTCTCATAAGATAAGATAATCTCGCATAATATTCTAGATACTCCAAGTATGTTCCTTGGGCTTAACAAATGTGCATCTTTTCAAGCTTGGTTATTTACGATTATAATTGCAAAAGTTGACATGGATATCAGTTTATGACACTGGTTTGGACCAAGTTTAATTGACAATAAAGAGTTATATTGTCGACTCAGCTTAAGGAATTTGCGGATGGAGCCGAAGAGGATTTGCTCGACTCTTTATTCCTCATGTTATTAAATGTCCTGGCGTATTAGGTTTATAGGTCTCCTCTGCACAAGCTCAGGTTTAAATTCACACAATATCAATGATTGATTGCCGGAGAATAAAGGCTTTTCATGTTTTTCCGAGATTATTTACACTTCTGTTGGCTACTTGCAATAGTGATTAATCCTTTTTGTAAGTTGCTTGCACTGGTGAAAGTCCTTTATTTTAGTTATTTAAGGCCGACAACTGTCCTGTATGAATGGGCTCGTCGTTCTTCTGAAGGCCTCGAGGTTTTGAATATTTTTATCTGAGATCCTTTAAAATTAATGTAATATTAAAGACTAAGTATCTCATTTTGATTCTTTTTTGGTGATGAAGCAATTAAGCTTTATTCTTGAAATTAATGTGAAAGAATAGCTTGTTTGCTTTTATGTTTGTTTGTTTTATAAACTTAAGGATGGAGCCTGAAGTCAAGCCAGCTAGCTTTCGAACTGCATTTGCTATGCAAGTGCAAAGTAGATCAATGCTGCTTCAGTCAATCTCCGGGTTTTGTTTATAAATTGAACAATCGATTTGCAGTCATTTACTGTAATGCTGACTGCAATTGACATTTTATGTAAAGAATAATGTCTAGTGATCTATATAATTTTATTTAATTAGAGAATAGCCACAGCATCTTTAACTAAATAAAATTATATATTTTGATTTGTTAGATCACATAAACATTATTTAGACATTAAATTGTAATTAATTAGACTAAATATAATAAATTTTATCCCACAGGAATTTTTATTATATTTATCTAATTAATTAGGATAAAATTTCAAAACCTACCCACAGGAGTTATGAATTAATAGTTTTATCATAAA
>APFE030325505.1:64808-75451 GCA_000404065.3 Pinus taeda
TGATGATCGCTGATCTTTTGACTAAGGGCATGCCACCATTTAAATTCAAGGATCATGTAATGAATATGGGACTTGGTTCCATTATGTAGTTTCTCATTGTATGGACAATGTTATGAAATTCTTAATTATTGTGATGTTTTTTCTCATATTTATGTGCACCTTAAGTTGATTGAGAAAATTCATTTAAGAAGGACCAAGAATAAACATAAGGTTTATTCATTAAGAAATTGTTGCCACATAAATTATAATAAGAATAAATACATAGTAATACATGGAAGATAATACTCATTATTAGAGGACTTATCGCCATGATTCATGTATCTATTACTTAATGCAGATTATCAATGGTTTTTAAGTAGAGACATTAAGTTTGGAAGTATGGACCAAGTGGGAGAATGTTAAGCTCCATTAAGTTCTTCCAACTATAACCTACAGTTATGGAACTGAACTGCAGTCTTTCCTTAATTTAAGGGAACCAACTGCAGTAATTTCCTTATATTAAGGAAATCAACTGCAGTTAATTAATTTTCTGGTTGGAGCTTCTGAAGTGGTCCATTACTCCATCTGGAGTTCTCTACCTTGATCTGTGGAACAGCTGACACATAACCATTAGAAGCTTGATGGAAGCTTCGCTATAAATTCATCTGATTGGTCCCCAAGCTAGCATCTCAATCCCCTTCAGTTGTTTACACCATCTAGCTGAGAGAGCATAGCTTGGAAGTGCCTTCAGATTTTCTGTGACTTTTATTTTGCTTGGATTGAAGCTGGAGTGCTGTTTCAGTGAAGAAGCAAGTGGACTGTGGTCAGCAAGAGCGTCATCAATGGCTGGAGGTAATCCTGGCATTGAAGTTTTAATGTTTAGATTCAAAGTATTCATATTCCGCATATAGAATCGCTGTAATAAAACTCTAACAATAAGTATTCTTATGCCTATTCTAATTCACTTATTAATTTTCGTGAGTCCTCTTGCACATATTTATGTTGAGATGGAGGAGGAATTGAATAAGATGCATTTTGATGCTTTCATATGAATTATGTGCTGAAGTTGTCTATTAGTCTTAATAGAAATGAATGTAGAGGAGATATTTCTTAATCGTTGTTAAATATCTGAGTTGTCAAAAGGGTTGCATTTAAATGGTGAAATTCCATGTATATGTGATTTTGATTTGTATGTTGTCATGCGTTATGTGTGGATAGTAAATGTATGATTCAGATTTCTGTTATGCATATTTAAATTCTGCATGTAGTTGCATCGGGAAACCGTTGGGGACTATGGGAAGTTCCAGTTGGGATCACTGTCAGCAATTAGACCAACAATTGAGGATTTTGTTTAGGTTCCATGCCTTGCGGGCCAAGGAAATCATGCTTAATGGTTGTTAAGTCTTTAAGGAATGGTAGGCGGGTACATCACAGGTCTATAGGGGTAGGCTGAGTTCCTTACAAACGATCTCCTTCCCTGTGCTGGACATGCGGCCTTGTGCTCACGTAGGGAGAGGTTAAGTCTGGCAGGAATACTTTCCAGAAGGTGGAGCCTACTTATCTGGAGAACCCTTTACCAAATTATAACAGCCTGTAGTAGGGAGGACTGTGTGGGGAAGTGCATGAGATTCCCTAGATTCACTAGATTTTGCCACCTTTCCTCCTTTCTCCTTCCCCCATGAAAGAAGAGACACTGAAAGTTGGCAGCATTCTGGCTTACTTACCAAATGGTGTAAACCAGTGACTCGTCATGAACAGAAAAAACCGTCATAATTGGGTATTATTATAAAACAAGAATTTGAGTTTTCCTGAAACCATGAGCAGAGGGAATGCTTTAAAATTGTACTGCTAAGGCCAACCGTGAGTAAAATTAAATTAAAACTCTCAAGGACAAATGACCAAATGGACTTTGGCACAGTGGCAGTTCAAGAAAATTTGATTGAACTCATCCCATGCTGCTGCACAGACAGGAAAAATGTTCTGATTGCCCATTTGACTCTTGTTTTAGCCTTCTTTGGAGCTTGCATGCTAGTCTCCATCACGTAAGAACAATTTGTTTTGGTAAAACATAGTTTTTAATTTTGATGGCCGTAAAGCTTTCACTTCTCTTGATGATATGTGACTATATTTCTGCTGACACCTTTAATTTCAATTGTGGAATTTTGAACTTTCTTTCCAATTGAAGGGTTATATTCTTGCAGCTTTTCTTGAGCAAGTTACAATTGTTTATGCTATAACTGTTTGAATTGAAAGCAGCAATAACAGATGATGGCTCACCTGATTATTATATTTCATGTTTGCAGCCAGATATTGCTGCCCCTGGAGTTAATATCTTAGCGGCGTGGACTCCTGTTTCACCACCATCAGATATGCCTAGGGACAGACGCGTTGTCAATTTCAATATGGCATCTGGAACATCCATGTCTTGCCCCCATGTCTCGGGTATAGTAAGTCTTCTCAGGGCCTTGCACCCAAGTTGGAGTCCTGCTGCAATTAGGTCAGCACTGGTAACTACAGGTACAGTCGCTTGTTACATATGCATCATTTTATTAATTACTTCTAGCAAGCGATCTTCCTTCTAGGATGGCAATAGTGAGAATTTTACTGATTCCAATGAACTGAAGCACTTTTGGGAATTGAAATCATATACAGGCTCGGTTGAAAAAGCTAAAATAGAAATCAGCGAATTTCCCTAAATCTGGACCTATGAAAATCCACAATTGTGGATTTTGTTTCTCCGGTTAGGTAATCTGCACTTGGATACACATCGAAGAGTACAGCTTTTCATTGTCGGTTTTTACATATCAATTGAGATATAATAGTTTCGGCTGAATCTGTTGGTTCTTAAAACATCATATCATGTGACATAAAGCACTTCAAGACCTTTGCAGCTTAATTGAAGTTGTCTACAGATGATCCATAACAGAGATGGTAACAGGGTGCAGTCCGGAGCCATTTCAGTTGTCTTTAGTCAATTTCTGTTAGAAGTGTTCGTAAGTCTGCGAATATGTCAATATGGCTACGTTCCTAATCGGCCTATGTTACTACTGCGTGTCAAATGAGTGTTTCCTTAGATGCCTTAGGTGATGCAACAAGATGTGGGCCTCTCACTAATCAGCTAATCTAGTCTCTGTTTAATTGGTCTCAGTCCTTGTAGCTTTGAGTTAAGTGCTGGTTCCTTTGCTTTGTTGTTCAAAGTTCAAACTGTTTGATATGCTTGGTTCTCTGTAGTTTGGTCCCAAGTCACATGGTTCAGGTTCAGGATCGAGTTCAAACTCAGGAACAAATAGGTTCAGTTTGAATTTAAATTTTCGAAGAGGTTCACCATTTGGTCTCTCTCTCTCTCTCTCTCTCTCTATATATATATCTCTCTATTCTATATATATATATATATAAACTTTAAAATGGAAGATAACATAAAATAATAAGAAATCACATCAATAAAACTAAAAAAATATTGTTATGGACATGGAAACTGCAAGGATAGATTACAAACTTGAGTTGTGACATGAGGTTATGAGCTTGAGCTGTGGACTCAATCAAAAGCCATGAGGTTCAACAAACATCAATGAACCTCAATTTTTTTTTATGGTTCATTGACGTTTGAACCTCCTTTGATGAACCTTGTGACATAGATTTGGTCCCTTACGTTTGGAGTCCGAGCATTGGCCCTCTTCTTTTCATAATAGCTGTATTATTATTTTGTTTTGGAAATGCTTCATATATGACTTCAGAGAATAAATACGTACATCGATATTCTAAATGATTACATCATGCATAGAACAAGAGCGCCAAAAAATTCCCATTCTACATAAGCTAAAAACACTAGCAAATGAGCCCATTCCTCCAACAAGGAGGGAATCAACATCACGGTGGGACATTTGTACCTTACCTTGAAAACAAGTAAGCTTGTAGATTCACTCTCCTAGAAGGGGTCCCTCCTAAGGGACATGTGGATGCTTGGAGATAATTGCAAATTGCTTTGGAACAAAATTCGATTAACTGCAATTAATTTTCAATGGAAACATCAATATCCCAAGCATGTAAGGGAAGCTCCTTTGATCCTCTCTGTTTTCTCAAGCGGAAGCTCTAGAGTGCTTTAGCACTTTGTGTGCTGTTTGAGAAAGGAAAAGACATGAGGAGTAATACATGTCTTGTTGCTAATACTTTATTCCCACTTGTAATTCTCCTAGCATGGGCAAGTCGAGGAGTGACCAAGGTTGAAGTTTCTTCACAAATTTTCATGATCCATTGCCATTGATCGACAATAGAAACCTACACACTAAAGGGTATGGCTAGATTCTGAATGATCTCCCTAGGGTATGTGTATTTTCACATTTGATTCAGCAACGGTGGGGGACCCTCCTACCCAATAAAAAACACCACTATTTTCTTCTCACCTCTATAACTTATATATACCAAAGCTTGAAATCATGAATGCCTTTGCATTATCAATAATGTCACAAAGTCGAAAAGGACCTTAGATCCCCTATTGTGTTGAGCCTGTTGAATTCAATGTGGTGCTAAGACTTGCTTAAAGGAAATTCCCTTCTATTGCTTATATCATCCATTTTTTGCAAGGGGCGCCCCTTGAGCTTTTGCGTCATGTTGTTGCCTAGGATGCACACCTTAATGTGGGAAAAGTCCCTAATCCTACTAGGTGTGGCCTTGATGGAGAAATGCTTAGAGAAGGGGCTATCACCTATTCCCAACTCTCTCCGTTTAAGCTCTCTCCTAGCTAAGCTAAGGGGGGTGGTCCTTAAGGAAGATATCTAAAGGAAAACTTGTTAGAGATAACAAGTTCTAGGAGATAATGGGCAAGATGATTAACATTCAATATAACTTGAATTTAGAGATTATTTAACAAGTATGAATGCTTATGAGCATGTAAACATCAATAAGATAGATTCAATGCAATCAACAAGATATTTTGCAAGATAAAATACGAGAGACCAGTGCCTTTAGAGATAACTTGAAAGAAATAATATGCTCAATAAGAAATTATAATACTTGCAATTGAAAAATGATATTTCAAGTTACAAGAATAGCAATGCTGCAAGATATGTGTCAGTGATCTAAAACCACAATTGATTATGAACAATTTAGAGATATGAGCAACAAGATTTTAAAATAGAACTTGCAAGAGAAGAAAGCTTGTACTTAAAGAGAGATGCTCCAATATGATACAATCAATAAAAGACAATGAACATAAATTTGAGATAAACAAGTACAAGGATATTAAATGGAAACTTGCAAGTAAATGATTAGCGCACAATCCCAATTGCACAATAACCAATTGAATGCAAGATGAGACAATGTTATTAGTGGGTGTGTGTGTGATCAAGTTGTCTTGGTAGATTTTATTATATGCCTAAACTAAGGTGAGACTTCCCCTCAACTCCTTCAACTTGGTAAGGAGTATCGGGTAGTTGCACAAAGGACTAAGTGAGAAGGCTAAGGCCTCATTAACGATACCCCCTTAGGACTTCAATGCAACTCGTGTGCCTTTGTTCCTGCAAGGGGCTTGGCCACAAGAGAACTACGAGGTCACACATTTTAACCTTTGATTTAAACTCAAATTTAGGAAATTGAATAACGTTTAGGTAATGTTATCCTAAATTTCTATCAACCAAGCTTATTCTTGGAGGTAAATTTTAGAGAATGCAATATGCAAACTAGATCTACAATGCAAATGAGATAAAAATGTTAATTGCTTCAAGTGAGATACAATTGGAATGAGATGCTTCAAAAGTGAAATATCTTAAGGTTTATAAATGGCAAGATACCATTCGACTACTATGATCAAATTAGCAATTAGTACTTTGAGCAGAAATTATGATATCAATGTGGGATTAGCTTATGCCAATGATTAATGAAGCAAGCGAAGATCTCCTAATGAAACAAAGGGAATTAGATAAAAATGATAATGAGTAAAGCTAAAGCCACTTCAATAGAGATGCCAATTAGATCAAGTTATTCCAATATAAATTAAATCATGTAGCTATTGAAATTATTCAACAAGCAGAAGAGAATTAGATCAAGACAAGTGATCGAAGGTACTTACAAAATAAGATTAGATTTGGATCTAGAAATGCCAATGCAACTAGAGTAAGAAAACTAATCTGAAAAATACAAAATGAGACAGTTTAGTGATTAGATCTAATGACTAAGCTAGCAAAAAAAATGAAAACAAGCTAGAGACTAGCTATCCAAGAGGCTCTCCTACCAAATGAGGAGATAGGGATACCTAGGGGAAGAAACCCCAAGCTCCCTCAAGAAAAAGATCTCTTTTATTACATTACAAATTGAAACGCTCTTTGAGAGAAGAGAGGGCTTAGATCTTAGAGGAGGGTTTACAAGAAATGGAGCTTCAGTGAGCTAATACCCCTTTCCTCAAAGAGCTAAAAAAATTATGAAAATTATTTACAAATTTTGTGCTTAAATTACAATGGAATTCCTCCAAGAAAATTTCACAAATCCTCCAAAAACAAAATTCACTTGAAATGCTAGTCGCCCAAGGAGGAGGAATTTTACACAAGAATCAAGGAGAAGCCTCTCCTTTACTTGCGACTTAGAGAGATAGGCCTCTAAATGTGAAAGAATTCCACAAAAAATCTAGGTGTGAATTTTTCCAAGCCTCTAGTGATGTTTCTCTCCAAAATTGACCTGTATTTCTCAAAAAACATTTCACTCAAACCCTTCAAGGATTTTCGCTCAAGAGAAAAGGAGGAACTTCTCCTATACTTGCGGCCAAGGAAGGAGGCTTCAAAAAATGAAGATGTCCTCCAAAATTTTTTGATCTGATCTTCCAAGCTTCGAAAGATGAATCTCTTCAAAAAATCGATCTTAAGAAAACCCTTGAAACCCTAGAGAGGCAAGGGATTGATCAACGAACAAGTGCTAGCTTCAAAAAATTAATTGTCTCTTTGATCCTCAAGCTTCCCACCTACAATAAAAAGATTTATGAAAATTCTTCAAGCCAAACCCTTGATCCTTTCTTTAGATCTGCAAAAAATAGAGAGGGGATCCAAGAAATATATACAAGATCTATACAAGATATATGTACAAGAGGGTTAGAAGACATATACAAAATTTACAAATCTACTATCCCAATGAATGTGAGTACAACTCTACTTTTGGGTAGCAAAATAAAAGCTCTAATATAGCTAGGTCTGACAAATAAAAATAAATCGATAGATCTGAATAATTAATGATAAAATTTACAAGCGATGGCAAGTAAACTCCCTTTAAAATATGTGTTATGATAAACCTTTGAGAGAAATCTAAGTGGTTTCTTCCACTTCTATGCCTTGAGAGTTGGTTGGTTCCACTGAAAACTTCCCCAAATGCCCAAGATTTGATTCAGAAAAATAAAATCTCTACACACTTTCAAAAGATAATGTTAGATCCAGAAGGGATTTAAATATCACAATGAAAAAGAAGACTAGGGGTCCAACTGAAAACCCACTAGTGCTTCTAGATCTAGAATGTTTCTCTAATCCAAATATCAATGCAAGATATTTGTACATCAACAGATCCACAATATGGAAAATGGAAATAACAATTTAATTATTTACTAATAGAGCATTAAGAACAAATGAATTAGAAAAATATTACCATAGATGTAGAAGAATAACACCACAAAGCTTTAACCCCAGGGGCTTTCTTTATTATTAGCTCAAAAAATATTTCAATACAAAGCAGAGCTTCCAACCAAGAGTTTGATTACAATTGATGTTGATGTTACAATGAAGAGCTAGGAGCTTCCTTAAATAAAAAAATTGAGAGAGAGAGACCCCTCTCCAAGTGAAAACGGCTAGATCCATGTGCTAATAGCGAGATCTCATCCAAAAAAATTCAAACCCTTGATGAGCCAACACAAATATCTAGGAGGAAATTTGTTTGCCTTGAAGGAGATGCTGGGTGGAGAAAATATTTGATCCTAGAGTGGTTTGGACCACTAAAATATTTTTATCCTTCTTTTATCAAAAAACTCCCATTCAAATTAACCATCATGGACCATTTAAAAAAATTCGATTTTGTTGGGACATGGGCCTTTTTCCTGGACCATCGAATTTTTCCTTGGGCCATTTCTTCTTTGGTAAATGGAATTCCCACAAATTTTTTACTTGACTTTAATTTTTGGGAATTTCCATCTCATTTTTTATCATTTTTACTTTGAGAGAATTTTTATTTTCTAGCTAATTTTTGGCAAAAAATTAGAAAAATGGGTTTTTGAGGGGTAAAAACATGTTTTTCCACCCTCAAAGTGTGTCTAGATAGAAAAATGAGGTGTATAGGTCGAATTTTGATCACTTATATCCCCTACAACTTCTATAGACAACGCTTTTACATTTTACATCAAATAATTATTAAAAATCCTGACTAGTGGGAAATTGTTCACAATTAAAATATGACACTTTGACTAAACCAAATTCTGTGAAATTTTAGAGATGATCTAGTATGGTAATATACATTAATTCTAGACTCTAGGCCTCACCTAAGACTTTGCCATCAAGCCGCACTCTAGATTTGGGTTATATATGGGAGAAAATCTCAACTAATTATAAGTGTTGAAAAACACAAATAATGGGTTGAGGAAAAAAAACTCTCTGGAGTGAACTCACTTGCTAGTATATTCCTAAGCTACCTAGGCCTTTTTCATGCTTCATTTTATCATACTAGAATCATTTTTACATTATCCCTGCAGGGTTGCAAAATTTGGACAACAGACTGAAGAAAAGAAACAGATGAAATCTTGATGAAGTCTAGAATTGTGGAAATGATCTGACAATGCTAGAATGCTTTGATCATGGAATGGTTGAAAAAACTTCAAATGCAGCTTGAGTGGTCAACACGTCACAAGGCCCAAGCCACCTTGTTCTCTAGGTAAGGTACAAATGTGCTAAGCCACTAAAGAAAGCCCCTTTGACCCCCTCTGTTTTCACAAGAGAAAGCTCTTGAGAACAAGCTCTAGGGATTTATGTGTTGCTTGAGAAGGAAAGAGACATGAGGAGTAATACATGTCTTGTTGCTAAAACACTATCCACAAATATGATTCTCTTAGCAAAGGGCAAATTGAGGAGGGGCCAAGCTTGAAGTTTCTTCTCAAATTCACTCATGATCCACTACCATTGATCAATAATAGAAACCTCCACACCCAAGGTGATGCCCAAATCCTAAATGATCTCCTTGGGCATATGTACATCCACTTATGATTTAACCAAGGTGGGGGGTCCTCTGCCTAATAAGAAATACCTTTGTTTCTCCTCACCTCTATATAGCCTTTGTATAACTAAGTCTAAAATCATGAAAGCCTTCTCATAACCAATAATGTCACAAATTTGAAAAGATCTTTGATCCCCCTAATGCGTTGAGGCTATTGAAGTTGGTGTTTCACTAAGACTTACTAGGGGGTGTCCCCATCGATTGCTTGTATCACCCATTGTATGACAAGAACCACCCCTTAAGATTTTACATCATGAGGCTTGTTACCCACCAAAAGTGGGTATCCCATAGGAGAAATTTTCTCTCCATATTTGATAGCCAGCTAGCCAACACCCCTATGATGGTCAACATATAGAATTATGTTAGGGTTCACCTATTTTTCTGGTAAAATGTCTCTCCCATCTAGCATTCTTCTTGAAGGAAGGTGGGTCATCATCAATAGGTACTCTAACCATTCTGGCAATGGAGCACTACTTGGGAGGCACTAATGGATATAGCATGCCCAAGGTAATCCATACTTACCACTTTCCATCTCTCCTGATTGTCCATCACCATTCTCTGGGTTGATAGTCATTGGTCTTTAGGATTGGTACCCCATATCCACATCCTTGAGTCAAGGCTTGAAAACTTGGCCTCGAAAGTTGATGTAGTTGAAAGAATGATAAAAACATATAAAGCCACAATGAAAGAAAGTTTATGATGCAAATGATGGTTGGGACATATTTAGTGTATGAGCAAAAGCCTAGCATGAGCTCTACCCCCTTCAGTAGCCATCACTCAGTTGCTCAAGCATTCAATGCTTTATCTAAATAAAGGAACTCTTGAATGTTCCAAACCCAATGAGCAAGAAACTGCTACATTTTAAAGGGGTATTGGAAATACATAAGGCAAGCTTGGGCTCCTCAACTATGCACCAAATAAAGAGAAATCATTAAAGTAAAAGGAACACCAGAGGGGTGGAAAATCAGGCCGAGGAAAGGGGTAACTCATGCCACATTGATTTCTCCCTCCTTACATCATTACATTTGGATGTTGGACCCCTTATTAGTTGGTCTTGTGGCTGTGGCATCTTCCTCGAAGTATTTCCCACTCCATGACCACCATATCACACACACCTATGAAATTACTAATTGAAGAACATAATAATGAATGTGATGAGCATATTAATGTCGTTGAAGATAGGGGTAGGTTCAAAGGATTGCATTATACTAGAAAGAATAATGAACTAAGAAACCCAAAGGCAAGTAGTAGGTCCACTCCCTAGAGAAATGTGACTAAAGCACCTTTTCCCTCCAGTAAGAGCATTCCCAAGACAAGAAGACTCGTATTGGATGAAGCTCTGGACTCAGAGGGAGCAGACCAGTGATGCGGGGGAGCGGCCCCCCCCCCTTCGAACCCGCTCCCGAAGCGCGCTCCGGGCGGGAGCGGCTCGGGAG
>APFE030325505.1:79381-115340 GCA_000404065.3 Pinus taeda
ATATATATATTTTTAAAAAATCGCTCCGGGATTCGCTCCCAAACCGGGAGCTTCTGAAAATGGTCGCTCCCGCTCCCGCTTCCGCTCCCGCTCCCAAGTAACATTGGAGCAGACAGATCAGCTAGATTGAAGCGTATTTTGATCTATGACAAAAAGAAGCCAGTCGTGACTTCCAAGATGAAGATGACTAGAAGTTTTGAAGTGTGATGCTGATCCGCTATTGAAGATGAACCTGTGATTTTGATTTCTGTCAAGGGTTGAGGACCTCCTTGTCCAGTGTTAGAGGGAGCTGATTTATGAATTCAAGATGAAGGATCTTGGCCCTATGCATTACTATATGGGATTAGAAGTATGACAAAAGACTGATGAAATACTTGGTGAGATCCTTCTGAGGTTTGGCATGATGGACTATGAGTCCATGGACACTCCCATGATGACAAATGTAAACAAGTTGTGAAATTATGGTTCTGATTTGTTTGATTCCTCTATGTATTGCAAATTAATTGGCTCATTGAACTATCTGGTGCACACCAAACTTGATATTTGCTATGTTGTGATCGTGTTGAGCAAAATTTCTGGTTGAGCCCCGGCATGTGCATTAGGTTGCAGCGAAACATATATTGAGATATCTTTGTGGCACCATTAGTTATGGTTTGAGATATGTTTCTAATGGAAAATGGTAGCTACATGGTTTTACGTATGTTGATTGGGATATATGCATTGATGTTAGAAAGAGCACTTTTGGTTTTTGTTTGAGCTTGGGCTTTGCTATGATTTCATGGCCAAGAAAGAAGCAAATTTCTATTGCTCTTAGTATGACTGAAGTTGAGTATATATCTACTTGTTCAAACTATTGTGAAGCTATGTGGCTTCATAAGTTGTTTGTTGGTTGTTTGATCAAGTGTTGGAATCAACCGTGATAAATTGTATCAATCAAAGCTGTGTAAAGCTTTCTGAGAATCTGCTTTCTCATGACAGGTCGAAGCACATTAAGATCTATACTTGGGATGCTGTTCAAATAAGAGTTGTGAGGCTCAAATATATTTATATTTATGAGCAAGTTGTTGTGTTTTGATAAAATACACTATCCCGAATGAAGTTTGTTTGCTTCTGAGAGAAGCTTGGAATGATTGAGAATCCCTGTCTTGGAGAGAGAGAGATTTGATTGTATAACATCATGAATCTCCCTTGGGTTGTAGCTGAGAGACCATATGGTCGGGAATATTGTCACTCCCTTAGGTCAGTTGACTGAGAGGCCAGTGAGTCTGGCCGAGGAGCTTGGTTATTGTGAAAATTATGAAACATGGAATCCTACTGCAGCAACTGATAATATTTCTTCTATTTGTTAAATTAATAAAACAAACTATTTGCAGTTTCCTATGGCAAATATTGAAATATATATGTTGCATCCTTCACAAAACAAATACTACGGAAAATAAATGTTGGAAAATTAGAGAAATTCTAGCACACACATTATAATATTGACATAATTATTTTTGGACAATTGTCCCCTGAAAAACCCAACTTGGGAAAACCGGTGCAACAGATGAGGGTTTCTTTATTATTTCTTCAGCGGGAATTCAAGTACAAGAATTCAGACATGAGAACAGAGAAAAATAATTGAGAGAAATTTAGTGACAAATTTCTCACTCTCCACAACGACTCCCTGACCCCAAGATGAACCCTCTGTCCATACACTAGGTTTCTGCGTCACCCTCTACGCAATAACTGCGCAAAGTTCTAGTGGACTGCATCTCTCCTCCTCCTGTCTCTTCCAAAACTCGTTTTGCACTTCCTAGACCACTGTTGATGCCCTCTCTCTCCCCCTCCAACTCACCCTCTGGCTCTATCTCCTCTGCTGAACTTCAACCACTGAAAAGATCGATCTGCCAGGGCAACTGAGTAGCTGCTAGCGTGTGTTCTCCAAGCCCCATCGAGTTTCTTCTTATAATCTCTCATTGAGACATCAATGGCCAAGATTAAAACATAAAAAATGGCTAATATTAACTAGAACTCGATCCATGTCTTCTTCTAGAAGATTCTCACCATGACTTAATTAATACCCTTTAATTAATCACATTTCCTAAGTTTAGATTGAGGAAACATTAAAAAATGATT
This sequence comes from Pinus taeda, assembly GCA_000404065.3. NCBI lineage: Eukaryota > Viridiplantae > Streptophyta > Pinopsida > Pinales > Pinaceae > Pinus > Pinus taeda. Next base: position 81,500 of record APFE030325505.1, read on the forward strand.
AATTATTTTAATTAAGTCATCTCTATGTGGAATTTCAAGAAACCATTTCTGGGTTTTGGAGATCTCATGTATTCTAGCCTCTCGACAAAATTTCAAGGCTAGAACACATCTGATGCTACAAAAACTAACACTCCCTCTTAGCGAGGAATGTGTTCTAGTGCTGCAACCCACTGAAGCAACACCCTGTCACTGCACTACCTCCTGTGACATTGTTGATGTCTGGCTACTTTGCCCATCAACTACTACACAACTTTGATATGTGCTGCATCTGTGCTGCTGCTGACCCTGTGGTACCGCTGCCAACTACTGCATCTGCACTGCAACTCCCTCTCATTTGTTGCTGCTGCAACTGAGAATCCATTTGTTTCTGCTACTGAAACGGGTTCTCCACCATACCTATATGTTCCTGAACTGGATGAACTTAGCTCTCCCTAGAGCTTTCGTGAGTATGTCTTCTACTTGATCTCCTGTGGGAACATACTGTAGTTGGAATGCCCCACGCAGAACACAGCCTCTGATGAAATGACATCTGATATCAATATTCTTCGACCTATCATGAAATATTGGATTCTCAGAGAGTTTTATGCAACTCTGATTATCATAGTAAACACTGGTCGCTCTAATCTTCTTCTTGAACAAACTCATAAGCAGCTTCCTAAGCCATATAGCTTCACACGTAGCTATGTTGGCTGCCATATATTCAGCTTCTGCTAAGCTCAGTGCTACTAACTTCTGCTTCTTGTTGCACCAAGAGACCATCCTTAGTCCAACACTGAAGTAGTAGCTGGAGGTACTTTTCCTGTCCACTGAACTACTTGCCCAATCTGCATCTGTGAATTCTCATAATGTGACGTCATCTCCTCGAGTGTATTTCAACCCAAGTCCAACTGTTCCACGCACAGATCAAGAATGTGTCTAGCGACTGCCCAATGTAACCTTTTGGTTCTACCATGAACTGACTAAGGGCATTGACAATGAAACAAATGTCTTGCCTAGTGTTAACCAAATACATCAGCAACCCAATGAGTTGTTTGTACAAGGTGGGGTTGACATCTTTGCCCCTTGATGCATCTATCTTCTTCCAATTGGTGATCATGGGTGTCGTCATGGGCCGACAATCCTGCATTCTTAACCTCTTCAGAATATCTGTAGCATATCTCCCTTGCCCAATGAATATCTCCCCATTCTTCTGCCATACTTCCAATGCTAGAAAATAGTGCATCAACCCCATATCCTTCATGTCAAATTTTTCTTCAAGGTTTCTTTTTGCAGTCCTTTATGAGCCTTGATAACCCTATCAGAAACAGGTAGAGATTGGGATCTACATCACTCTTGATGAATCCAAATAGCTACAAATAACTATCAATCCAACCATACCAGGCCCTAGGTGCCTGTTTGAGCCCATATAGGGCTTTCTTCAACCTGCATACATGAGTGTGCTTCTCATGAGTTTCGAAGCCTTTAGGCTACTCTATAAACACCTCTTCTTCTATCACCCCATTCAAGAACGTTGTCTTGATGTCCATCTGGTGAATCCCATCCCAACTGCGTTGCTAGAGATATAACAAATCTGATAGAGTTATATCTGGAAATTGGGGTGAAGGTTTCCTCATAGTTTATTCCTTCCTTTTATGCATACCCCTTTGCCACGAATCTAGCCTTGTACTTCTCTAACTTCTATCTACAGTGTACTTGATCTTGTAGATCCATTTGGAACCTACAACTGATCTGCCTTCTGGTCTAGGAACTACTTCCCAAACATCATTTGTAATGATAAAATTGTATTTATTCTACCATGGCATCCACCCACACCTGATGTTGTGCAACTTCTTGAAAGCTGGAGGGTTCTGTACCCTGAGCTACCAAGGCTTGATATCTATCAGGCTGCTTGCGCTGTCTCTTGTCTGTCCTAGGAGCTCCTACAAACTCCTATGTGTCCCTAAAGGTCTGATACACTTCCCTACTGGCTCTACCACTAGTGGTGGGAGGTTTAATCAATTCCTCCTCCTGCTCTTGCTGCTCTGTCTGCTGAGAACTCCCTGGATCTCCTACCCGTGAGGAGATACTGGTACTGGTCACCGTACTTGATCCTTGTGACTATTCTCCTACTTGTCCCACTTGTTGTCCCTGCTGCTGGACTAACGGAACTTGTGCTGGCCAATCACCTGTAGGCATTTCTTGAGATCTTCTGAAAGCTTTGTCTTCCATGAACTTTACATCTCGCCTCACTACAATCTTCCTGTTGCTAGGAATGTAGATGCTATATGCCTTTGAGGTCTCGCTATACCCTATGAGGAACCCCTTCTTTGTACTCTGATCCAATTTGCTGCGCTTTTCATCTAGTATGTGACAGTAGGCCACACTCCCGAATATCCTCAAATGACTTACTTCGGGCTTCTTTCCTGTGAAGACCCCCTCTGGTGTTTTCTTCCCCAATGCTCAATGAGGTGTTTTGTTTTGAATGTACACCGCTGTGTTGCATGCCTGTGCCCATAAAAATCTAGGCAAATCCTGGCCATACATCATATCCTTTGTAGCCCTAGCTATTGTTTTGTTCTTTCGCTCCGCTACTCCATTCTGTTGAGGGTTATATGGAGCTGTCCATTCTCTTTTGATGCCTTCCTTTGCACAAAAGTCTGTGAAGTCATTATCTGTGTATTCTTCACCATTATTTGAGCATAGCACCTTGATCTTTTTCCCTATCACGTTCTCAATGAGAGCCTTGAACTCTCTGAAGTCTGAATCGATCAAAGACCTCATCTTTGGTCTTTAAGAAATAGATCCAGGGCCTCCTGGAATGATCATCAATAAAGGTGACGAAATATTCGCCATTGCTAAGAGCTCTAGTGGACATAGGACCACAAATATCTGAGTGTATCAATCCCAACAAGCCATTTGCTTTGCTGTCACTTCTAGAAAATGTTGCCTTTGCGTACTTCCCGAGTACGCATCCTCTACACATCATCGTGCTATGTGTTGAGAACTGAAACTCCTGTTATAGTTTCTTTGAGCATCCTAAGTGCTCCATGGTGTAAATGTCCCATCCTCCTGTGCCATAGTTCTTTCAGCTCCTTCCCACTGCTATTATCACTACCTATCAGTGCCATTGGAGAATCGAGCTGCAACTTGTATAATTCGTTGCTCTGAGCTCCAATTTGTCTCACCTTCTTCCAGCTAGAGTGTTTAACATACACTTTCTTCTCCACAAAGTGTACATCGTACCCCTTGTCCTGCATTTGGGACATTGAAATTAGGTTCATACCCAATCCTGGCACATGCAGTACATTAGCAGCGCTAGTGCTGGTTCCTGTTTCTGTCTGAAATTCTATGGTGCCTCTCCCTACCAGAGTACATTTAGTTCTGTTACCCATAGTGATCTGGAAGTCTATCTGCTCCTCCTGATAGCTAGAGAAATATTCTCTAACTCCTATTATATGAGCTAAAGCTCCACTATCAATATACCAGATACTAGATGATGCTGAACTTGATAAGCACGCGAACTCATCCTCCAACCTGGAAGATAATTCTGAGGCTTCAAAACAATGGTTTTTGTCCTTGATTTTCTATGTTATTTCTCCTTTCCTTCCTAACGTTATTCTATACCAGCAAACGGCTACAAAATAACTGTGTCCCAACTAAAGACTTGCTTTGTAAGGAAAATACTCCTGCTCCCTCTGCCTCTGGCAATCTTTGATCTGGAAAAATTTTTCTCTATCAACTCTCTCAGAGAAATAATTTTTCCCTAAAAAAAAATGACCTTCCTAGCCAAAGGAACTGCGTTGCCTCTGAGGGTTTCGAATTGCTGCCTATCCAGACCTTCGAAATTCCTCTTCCCTTCTGCTACTGAGCTTTCCGGGTTCCAAGTTGAGCTCTGATACCATGTGAAAATTCCAAAACCTGGAATCCTACTGCAGCAACTGATAATATTTCTTCTATTTGTTAAATTAATTAAACAAACTATTTGCAGTTTCCTACAACAAATATTGAAATATATACGCTGCAGACTTCACAAAACAAATACTGCGGAAAATAAATGCTGGAAAATTAGAGAAATTCTAGCACACATAAAAATATTGACACAGTTATTTTTGGACAATTGCCCTCAGAAAAACCCAACTTGGGAAAAACGATGCAGCAGATGAGGGTTTCTTTATTAATTCTTCAACATAAATTCAAGTACAAGAATTCGGACATCAGAACAGAAGAAAATTACTGAGAGAAATTTAGTGACAAATTTCTCACTCTCCACAGTGACTCCTTGACCCCGAGATGAACCTTCTGTCCATACCCTGGGTTTCAACGTCACCCTCTACACAATAACTGCGCAAAGCTCTAGTGGACTGCGTCTCTCCTCCTCCTGCCTCTTTCGAAACTCGTTCTACACTTCCCAGATCACTGCTGATGCCCTCTCTCCCCCCCTGCAACTCACACTCTGGCTCTATCACCTCTGCTGAACTTCAGCCACTGAGAAAATCAATCTTCTAGGGCAACTGAGTAGCTATTGGTTTGTGTTCTCCAAGCCCCATCGAGTTTCTTCTTATAATCTCTCGTTGAGACATTAACGACCAAGATTAAAACATAATCAATGGCTAAGATTAACTAGAACTTGATCCATGTCTTCTTCTAGAAGATTCTCACCATGACTTAATTAATACCCTTTAGTTAATCACATTTCCTAAGTTTAGACTTAGGAAACATTAAAAAATGATTAATTATTTTAATTAAGTCGTCTCTAGGTGGAATTTCAAGAAATGATTTCTAGGTTTTGGAGATCTCATGTATTCTAGCCTCTCCACAAAATTTCAAGGCTAGAACACATCCAATGCTACAAAAACTAATAGTTATGAGGCATGAAGTGATGCCTTATGTCATGATAACTAAGAGACCAATGAGTTTGGTCGAGGACACTGATTTTGTGGTCTCTCCCTTAGGTAGTTACTGAGAGACTAGTGGATTGGTCGAGAGATTGATCTTGAGTTCCCTTCCTTGGGTCATTGACTGAGAGGCCAATGAGTTTGGTCAGGGAGGATGAGTTCTCTCACTTGGGTTGCAGATCGAGAGACTATATAGTTGGGGAGATTGATATCGAGATAAGGATTCCTCCCTTGGGTCGTGGACCAAGAGACCTTTGTTTATGGTTAGGGAGCTGGACCCTGTGTATACTCTCTTGGGTCATTGAGCTTGACTAAGAAAACATTGCATATGGTTGGAGAGTTTGGCCTCATGAACAAGATTAGTTGATCCCATCCATTGGTCAATTGGGCACTGACCTTGATGCCATTGGGTTTTGGCTTATGGGATGCGTTTTGATGCTGTGTATGATTCCTTATGATGAGACTTGTACATTTGATCTCTCCTTTGGGATGTTGCTGAGAGACCTATGCATCGGTTGGGGAGATTCTCTTGAAAGAGAGAGACATGTACATTTGATCTCTCCCTTGGGTTGTTACTGAGAGACCGATGGATTGGGTGGGGAGATTGATCTTGAGAGAGAGAATGAAAAGTACCTCCCTAGCTAAGAGGGAGTGTTGAAAATTGGTAGCTTTGGTCGATATTTTCATTGGAAAAACAAAGAAGAAATTATGTATTTTTCATGTTGACAAGTTAGCCTAAAATTGGTCAAGTCGACCCTCTTAACCCTCCTGTCGGCTCAACTTGAGTGTCACCCTTTTGCATGGCTTGGAGGCTATATAAATAACCCACTCGCATATTCTCATTGGATATACATCTCACCTCACACATTTGATATGCCCTCGCTCAAAGAAGATTTGTAAGGTCGAGTAGAAGATGAAGGCTACACCTCTCTAATCTGCCCTCAAAGAAGATTTGGAAGGCTGAGTATGAAGACACATGTCTCTGATCTGCTCTCACTCAAGAAGACCCTTGGTCTGTGATATATGCGAGGTCTTGAGGCATGTTGCTCTGTGATATATGCAAAGGACAAAGGCTTGTTTTCTTGGTGATGTATGCGAAGGATAGATGTTTGTCTTCTCTTTGATGTATGTGGTTTTTCATATTTATGATATATGCAAAGGATAGAGGTTTGTCATTGCTGAAGAATGTAACTAGTTTTGGTCTTCATAATTGCACTTGTCAAAAGAAATTTTATTATTAAAGATAATGACTTGTTAAATGGGTTTCATGCTTGGGTCAATGTTTTCTAGGTCAAAGCCTCCATTGAAGGCTTCTAAGTTTTTTCTTGATTCAATAGAGTCATTATCATTTTTATTAGACCCTTCCTGGGCTTTTGTATCATGTAAAAAGAATTATTTTTGAGTCCAAAAGGTTATTTGTCACCTCCACATCAAGCCAACCTTGTCCCCATGAAGTCAGCCTATATTAGGGCAATTTGACCCAGCAAAAAGGCTATATATAGAGAGGTAGCTCGACCTATTTGGAGCACTCACTCAACAAGTTCGATCTACAAGAAAGAGAAGCAAAAAAAGAGAGCGAAGTAGTTGGAGAAGGAAGAAAGAAGCTGGGAGGACCTAAAACAAGTTCTTAGGCTATCTATCTCTCACACATGCGAAGTTTTTGGGCAATTGTTAGGGTTGAAATTCTGGATTGTAGCTGCTATTGGGAAGCTGTCACTTGGAGACTTTGACAGGGATCATATATTGGAAAGAAGATCCGACTTGGTGATTGGAGAAGGTCTTTGTCTAGGTTTAATGAGTCTTGGATTGTCTCATCTCGATTTCAATCTACTAGTGGAAGAGTTGGACTGGGTTTTCCCCTTGGAGGGGTTTTGCCCTGGCTGAGTGCCTACATCTTGTGTCTCCTGTTCTTGTGCTCTTCATATATATATAATTTGGTAATTCTTTGATGAAAGATAAACTAATAAAGAAGTAAAATAAGCCAACATAATTCACAAGTAATTATTAAGAAAGAGGAATCAAACCCTAATTCCTATAAACATTGATTTCTCAACAGTCATAAATATATGAGCCTCATCATCTCTATGACATGTGCAAAGGTCTGATGCCCATTGTGATATGAAGTTGACCTCGTTGCAGGTCTTCTTGGAGGATAAACTTGTGATATTTTGTTTTGGCACATTGGAGGGCTGGCTTGACACTTATAGGAGGTCACTTTGCTGGTTAGTTTCTGATTATGTCTTGATATCTTGACTGGAATATTCTAATGTACAAATTGATGAATTGAACTCTCTCTCTCATAAGGAAATATTGCTGGGTCTTCCCCTTGTGAGTTTTTCCTTGGTCGTTGGCCTAAATTTTGGTGGCTCTTGTCTTATTGTTTATTGTGATCTCTGCTGCTGCTCTATTGTTAATGATTGAAATTTTTTATGTATAACTGCTTGATGATTAGAGTGCTCTAAAGAAGTCAAATTGTATCATTGGAAGTAGTTATTAGTTGAAAAATTGCACTAGTCTTGATTGCAATACAAACTCAACAATTTCAAAGTCGTATTATGCTAATAATTCTAGCTATCTCACTTGCCGTGCATTCAAATTTTGTTGTTCAAATAAATGCCGCAATCCACAGTGATCTGTTTGGAATTCGAATTTGCAGCTCGTAAGATAATGCCTCCACATTTTAAGTGCGTGGACAATAGCCGCAAGTTCCAAAACGTGAGAAGCATAATTCTTCTCATGCTCCTTTCATTTTTTGGATCCATAACAAATTTCCTACCCATTTTGCATGAACACTCTTCCTAGCCCCTCCTTGCATGCATCCGTGCATATTAGAGAATCTGCATTCAGATCAACAATTTTTAATACCAGAGCTCTAGTTAACAAAGCTTTTAACTGTTGAAAAGTTGCTTCACATTGAGGTGTCCATCGAAATTTCATACCCTTTTTCGGCAATGGTGTAATGGGGTTTGCTATTTTGGAGAAGCCTTCAATGAATCTCCTGTAATACTCAACCAAGCCCATAAAAGACCGAACTTCAGTAATGTTAGTCGGTGCTAGCCATTCACTGATAGCCTTAATTTTCTCTAGATCCACAACTATCCCTTCTTCTGTAATGATGTGACCCAAATAATGGATCTGTCTCTGATAAAAAGAGCATTTACTCAGCTTGGCATATAGCTAGTGCTCCCTGAGTACCTGTAGTACAAATCTCAAATGTTGCTCATGCTCTTCTTTAGATTTAGAATATACAATAACAAACTTGTCCATATAATCTCTGAAGACTCCATTCATTAGACACAAAAACTCCTGGTGCATTGGATAACTCAAAAGGCACGACTACGAACTCATAGTGCCCATAACGAACTCTAAATGTTGTTGTATTGATGTCCTCATCATTGATCTGTAATTGGTGATATCCAGATCTTAAATCAATTTTAGAAAATATGTTTGCACTACAGCTGATCGAATAGATCATCGATTCTCAACAACAGATATTTGCTTTTAATGGTGACTTTATTTAATTGTTGGAAGTGAATACATAAACACAAAGCTCCATTCTTCTTCTTAACAGAAAGCATTGGTGCACCCCACAGTGACACAATGGGGCATATATATCGCTTTTTCAATAATTCTTCCAGCTGCATCTGCAACTCCCTAAGCTCTGGAGTACTTCTTAAACACTGGAACTGCTCCTGACACCAGATCAATTGTAAATTCGATATCCCTCCTTGGAGGCAATCCGGGTTTCTCTGCAATTGCATCAGCAAATTCCTGAAGTACTGGGTAGTTTTGCAAATTAAATTGTTGATCCATGTTTGTCTCTTCCAAATGAGCTGCAAGGATCTAACATCCTCTCCTCAAATTCCTCTTCAACTGCATAGCTGATATTTCCTTGATGGATATTGGCTTGGGAATCCCTTGGACCTGTTTTTGATGTCCTTCATCATCCATACAAATAAAGGTTTGTTGTAGCAATCAAGTAGTGCATGGTGTTTCTCCAACCAATCCATGCCGAACAAGCAATCATATGAAGTTTGAACCTAGTAAAATTATGTTCAAATCCATTGTGGTCTTTATCCCATTCATCTCAATTGGGCATTCTCTGACCAACTCTGTAACTTTTCTCTTCATAGTTTTAGCTAGCTGTACTAACCCATGTTTGGAATGATTACATTTCTTCAAATAAAAATTTTCAACCAGATTCACATTAATGTAACTATGGTTGGGTCCAGATCAATTAAAATAGTGGTAAACTGATTGTTAAGAGTACCTTCATGCTCTATCATATGTGCCTGATGTTCTGCTTATCGGTTATCCAAAGCCGCATAGATTCTGGGCATGCCCCTGCCCACATCTTCCACAGTAGTTGCTGCTTGCATGTTGTGCACAACCCTCATCTTCTCTGCTCTATGAGGACAGTCCTGTACCTGTGATAACCTTGGAAACCCCAACATATGATGGGTGGAATTTGAGGCTTTTTGTTGGAAAAATTGGCCCCTTCTAGCTGGTTAGGAGTTGATGTTGTCTGCTGGCCTTATTGTGATTTTTTCTTGAATTGTGAAGGTCTAAACCCCTTTTTCCTTTGCTCTATGAAATTCCTTTTCTTGTTGCCCATAATTTCATGCAAAACTGATATGTTTTTGCTTTGCTCATACAACTGTTCTGCTTTCCTCATAGCTGCCTCAAGAGTTTTAGGCTCATTGTATTTCAACTTGTCTGCATAAAAAGAGGGCAGTCCACTGATATACCTTTGTATTTTGACTTTTTCATCTTTAATAAACTTAACATACCTCAGTAGTTCGGTGAATTCCCGACCATACTCCATGGTCATATATCCTAGCTACAACTTGAAAAATTCCTGCATTTTTCACTCATAAATAGCGTTTAGATAGATACTTCTTTTGGAAATTCTATTTAAATTGCCTCCAGGTAATTCGTCTTTTATCTAAATGCTTAATTGCCTTAGGCTGCTCCCACTAGATATTGGCCTTGCCCTTTAAGTGGTAAATGGCAATTCTGGCTTCTATATTCAAAGAATAATGGAACAACTGAAGATACTTCCTCATCTCCAGCATCCAAGTTTCCGCTTCTTCCCCTTTCTTGTTTTCCCCATTAAAGGTGGCAGCTTCCTCAGCTCCCCCTGTAGAGTCTCTCTGTCATCTCTCCTTCTAGCTTTTCTCTGTGGTGACCCACTAGGGCTATTATTAGATTCCGTAGTGGAATAGGTCCTTTTACTTGCTTTCCTAGCTGAGTGATGATGCTAGTGAACAATACTCCTAGAGTGCCTTGAACTTCTGACGCCTTTCTCCTTAAACCCAACACCGTGTTCATAGGCTAATCTAGACTCGGTATGTTGGTCCAGTTCCTTTTGAATCTTGTTAAAGCCCTGTAGAATTTGATTGTTAATCAGCTATTGTTCCTTCATCAATTTTTCCTTGTTAGCCTTGTAGCTGAGCACTTAGATCTTAAGACTTTTCAATGTCTCCTCAAGATCTCTTTCTTCAAGTCTGCTTTCTCCATGACCATTAGATTCAGTATTATCATTACCCAGATAACATTTTCAGCCCTGACCTCATCTTCTTCTTTGTAGGGCCTTTGAGCATCCTCAGGAATCCTATTTGCCATTATGAAAATTTTCCTGTAATTTCACGGATAGATTTCTCTGCAAATTCTTGCTCAATTTCCGCTCTGAATTCTGAATTTTGACTTCACCAGTCTATGTTCCTTGTCAATAGTATTAACTGCCTAATTACTTAATTCTGATGCTTGAGTTGCAAAATATGCCCTCCAGATGTTTGTAGCTTGTTAAGGTTATTTTACCAGTAGAAACTACTGTAACTTTCCTTTGAAATCTCCCAAAAATTCAAACCTATTTTCAAAATTATTGGTGAAACCTGTTCAAAGTTAGCTTTCCAATGACTGGTTACTTGCCCAATTCCGAGTTACAGGCTGCAATTTATGCCTTTGGAAGTTTTGGTAATTTTTTTCCAAGCTTTTCTATGCTTGGAAATTTCAATTTTGCTGCTTTTCTCCCAACCTGTAACTGCCTTTCACAAACCTGTAACTGACTGTCTTGCCCCAAATTACCTATACTTTCTCATTCTTCCCTCTTTTCTCTCAGAGTAACTCTACCTCTAATTATTCTTCTACTTTGCTCAAGCTTTTTCCAATTTTCCATTGGAGGAGAACATAGCTTTTCCTCCATGTGGCCAACATACCAACACCTTTCAGATCGAAGCCCCATAAATAGTAATACTATTTAAAAAATATATTACTATTGCCACATTTCAATTTTTACGATGTCCTGATTTTTAATTTTCTTATATATATATATATATATATATATATATATATATATATATATAATATATATATATCTATATATATATTTATATTAAATAACTTTTATTAACGTTTATAATCCATGTCCTTATCTTTTCCATAGGTTTAGTATTAATGATTATTTATTAAAAATTATTGTATTTTTTTCTATTTATAAATATATGTATAAATATACTTTTATAAAAACAGAAGGTGTGAAACCCAACCATACCAGGGCTCATGGTTCTGGCCTTAACTTCACAGCACATACATGCCATATATATAAAACAAGCAAATCATAAAACATGAAGCAGGCACTCCCATGGCCCCTCCATATGCCCATCAATTCATATATGAATATATGTTGATATTCCAATTTCATGCCATGCAGGCCTACCCTCCATACTCAACATGCCCATGGTCTGTCATACACCCCACCAGTAGACAGAGTTATAACTTGTAACACACATATATAATGTATTACATTCGGGCCCCAAATGTTAACACACCACCGGGTTAACACAAACCAGTCCACATCATTTTGTGGGTCCCATACAACCAACAACAAGAATCTCTCCCATCAACGAATAGTCAAGATCAAAACATAGGGGGGTGTTACCCATGACCTGAGGTAGAGGGGTCCGTTGTCACAGTTCCGCTCCCGGTTCTGGCCTCCAGATCGAACAACGGGTATTGCGTCTGTCGAAATCAATGTAATGTGTAGGGGGTCCCATTTTTGTATGGAAAAGGGGGCGGGCGTTTGCTATAGCAATTCCATTGCAAATTAAATGACAAGATTTGGCGACACCTCTACGGCCTCGCTCCTTGCTATGATACCATGGCCCTCGTGGCCTCGCTACGCCCACGAAGTCGTTGCCATTGCATTGTGCTACTCCATCGTGCCCTCGTGGCCCTGACCATTGTTAATTTTTCTTAGGGCTATATTGTTCTTTGCTTTAGATAATTGTATTTCATTATTTACATATTGAATTCACCCCACAACATTATAATATCTTTGCATCATATGCAATTATGTAGAAAGAACAATATCATCAACAATGCTACAGAACATAAAGGAACAATAGAAGATAAGCGTTCACACTTAGAGATGTCAGGATTGGTCGGAGACTAGGGCAAAACACCACAAGGGGGAAAACCCTTTCAAATTCTTCTTCTTATTAGATTGTCATAAAATGTTTAGCAATGAGAGTACAATATTCTAGTTTCTTCAATCACAAAACTATCCAGCAAAACCAACCAAACAATATCCAAAAATATGAGCCCAACAACAATACTGATTAGAGATAACTTTTCCAGCTTGCAGTTATCTACGGTCTACTATGGTCAACTGTTACTTGAAACCCTAGGTCTCAACCGCATAGAGAAAGTGATTGTGTGTGGGGTTGAAGCGTTCTGGCCGCACAGAGAGGTTTCTATGCATGTGACTACGATTGAAAATTTCCTATGACAACCCTGCAGCTGCAAACCAAAAACCCTAATCCACATGAGCGAGCTTCAGAACTTGCAATCTTGGATCTGTACTAACCAATCTTCGCGAACCAACTTCAGACCTGTGCAAGCCAAACCAAAGAAGATAGAAGAAGAAAATGCTTGATGATGATCACCAAATGAGGGTCACTTGTATTTATAGCCACCCAAGGGTGTCTAATTTCCTTTTAGCACTGACCTGTCCTTTTGTGCATGTGGGTTTCCATAATAAAATTATATTTTTCCTCAACCAAATTTAAATTCTTCCAAGGGCTAGGAGGGGTCTTTCTTGATGAGGAAGATTGTCCAAAGGAGGAAATTTATCCTTGAGCTGCCAAATTAACACTCACTCTTAGCTAGGGAGAAATTACTTACTGCAACATATGTCCCATCACAAATATCTCGTCATCATCAAATGTCCTCTTTGTTCATCTATACTCATCCTTGCTTATCTCTACTCAAATCCTAAACACTTCTGAATCTAAAAGAAGAAGAATTTGACATCGGAGGGGAGCCCAAGCTACCACCCTCTATCCATCACTGCTACCACCCAGAAAACTCTGCCAATAGGGAGCCCAATGCTACCACTCAGAATCAAGGACAATGAGGAAGGTCTTGTTGGGCACTCTCACCTCATGTCTATGACAATAGGGAAGGTCCTATGGGACACTGTCACCCTAAGTCATCTGATGTAGGGGAGCATCTGGCTACCGCCCCATATCGAGTAATAGGATAGATACCACTTACTAAGAAAGGATCACAACAATCCCATTGTGAAATCAATGGGCGAGATACCACTTTCTATATGAGATAAGGATCACAACCATCCTATTTCCTGTTAATCTTCCTAGCAATGACCTTGAAGGGTCATGTGGTAGAACACCTGCATCATAATCCGAGATTGGGTGAGATACTTGACTTACAAAAGGTAAGGATCACACACGCCCAAACCTCCTCAACGTATTGGCCGGATGGGGAGGGACAATCCTTACAAGCTTGACTTGTGGGTATGATGCCAACTGGGGTGTACTTGGCTAGACCATGATAGGGGGAGATACCCAACTTGTCAAAGCAGGCAAGGATCACGCACATCCTATGGGTGACAATAGGGGAGATACCCGACCTACTATAAGAGTAGGGATCACGCACACCTTTTGTCCAGAGTTCTCTCAACCCTAGGAGGTCTTTAGCTCAATTCCTTACCCTAGTAGCTTAGACAGGGGAGAAGAGCTAGCTCAGTTTCCTCGATCAACTCGGACCCTTACTCAGGAGGATCACATCCATCAATCCATGCTGCTCTATGTAGATCAAAAACATATCAATGTGCCCACATTTGGTACCGGCTCAAACAATTCACTGAAGAGTTCAATCATACTGCTTTATGTAGTTCTTTCGAGCAACAGTTCTCTGTTTTCTTGTTCATACGGAACATCAAATCAAATATTATGTTAGAGCAAATACATGTCATAAAAGGATCCTCTTACGGAGGCAACAACCACAAATGTAAGCTTGTCTCATATAGAAACACTGTTTCCATCTATGAAGATATCTCTATGCCAACTATATATGGGGTTCTCTGCCAATCGAATCCCAATCTTGTTGTTGCAATATATCACTGTCATATCCAAAACCGGCTCAAACAACTCTCCAAGGAGCTTCCTTAACCAAACTGTCTCACAGATAGGCGCTAGAAATAATGTACTCAACCTCGGTTGTGCTTAAAGCTACGAACTTCTATTTCCTACTCATCCAATATGTCATGGCAGATCCCAAGCTAAAGCAACACGCAGATGTGCTCTTCTTATTGATAACATTTCCAGCCCAGTCAACATCAGTGCAATCGTACATCTCCTGTAGTATATCTTAGACCAAGGTTGGGAGCAAAAACAGGGAGCGGGAGCGACATTTTCAGAAGCTCCTGGTTCATGAGCAAATCGTGGAGCGAATTTTTATATAATATATATATATATATATATATATATATTATTTATATATATTTTATTGTATTTTAATGCATATATGTCAACAAAAGCATGTAGAATGATGAATTAGATATAAAAAGCATAAAATCATAGATTGAACCATATAACATCAATCATCTAGAAGTTATAATCTTCATCAACCACATCCACAAGTTAGTAACATACACCATATTGAGTCTCATGATTCATCAATCTTAAAGTTTCAAGCTTTCAACATTCAATATATAACATTTATCGTCATTGATCACCAACGTTGTACTTGTAAGATAAGTGTAACCATTACAACAAAGAATATCTAACATGAAATGAAATGAAACAACTTACAACTTTCACTAACCATCATATTCATAATTCATTACCAATGAGTTATAATTGCCAACTTCAAACTTCAAACTTAAATTGTCATATATTGTTTACCAAAAATATCATAATAAATATGAAAGACTCAACAGTTATAAAAACTACTAGAAACTAGAAAAGACAAGTAAATCTATTATCTATTGCTAATGCTTGGGCCTCTTGCTGCTGCGAGAAATGTCTAATTTTTGAGTCTTGTCGGAAAATCATGATCTTTGTCATTAATATCATCCTCTAAGCATTAACATAAGATAATAGAAAAAACATAGCATGTCAACTCAAGATTTTGTTTGAGTGATGGGTACATTTTTAGTAGGGTCATGACTCATGATAGAGGAGTTCGACAACCAATGTCACTAACATCAAGGTACATAAAGGGATTGGTGCTCTTGATTAAATATGATCTCCATACCCTAATACATGACAAAATCCAATGGAAACATTTCAATGCCCCAAATCCTAAAATCCTGAAAAACTGATAAGTTTGCTGGATTTTGAATGAGATCTAAAATTTTACTTTCTCCATATGAAATCCAATGAGGTCGGAACCACTCTCAAACATCCTGATTCTTTTCATGGTAATGTTAAAAATTTAAGTAAAAGGATGAAAATGAAGATCAAGGAGAATGCCATTTTTACTTTAAGAATTTAACATTACCATGCATCACATATCAATACTAGGGCCATAGGCTTGATCATTAGGCTGCCCCACTCAAAAAGTATTTGTTTCTTTGAAAAAAATTGCATTTGGAATGTTTCTGCAAAAAATAAAATTGCAAAAAAGGCTAGGGAGCGAAAATTTCACCCCCGGAGTCGCTCCCGAAGGGAGCATGCTCTGGGCGCGGGTTCGAGGGGGGGGAGCCGCTCCCCTGCAATCTTGTCTTAGACCAAGATTGATCGTCCCATGCAGATTATTTGAAAATGTGCTCGACAACAACCCAATTTGTATGAAGCGGCTCAGACATGAATTGACACAAGGTGTTCACTACAAAGTATATATCCAGACAGGTGTCCACAAGGAACATTAATGCCTCAATCAACTATTGGTACTCAGATCCAACAACATCTCTGCATAATTTCTTGATTTCCAAGGATTTGTATTCCCACTTTCCAAATCTCTTCAATAGCTTCACGACATATTTTTCTTTCCAAACTTTTAATCCCAGAAAGTAGTGCATCATGCAAAGATCCTTCATCTCGAACTTGAAGCTCAACGCCCTCTTACTTTGATCATCAAAGGCTCATTACTTGTCAAGAATAGATTGTCAACATATAAAACCAAAATCAAAGGCTTACCTTGGACCACTTTGAAGTAGAGGTTTGGATCAGCATGACTTCCAAGCTTCACTAGGTAGCAGTCAATGCGGACACACTAGGCTTGGGGAGCTTGCTTCAAACCACACAAAGCTTTCTGCAAACATAACATTGAACAAACCAATATATCCAGCTTTAAACAAATCAATTCAGTTCAATCAAATCAACCAAGACTTCTTATCAAGCCTTAAATGTCAAACCAAAACTAATATCAAAGCCATGAAAGTTTCATTACTAAAATTTTCAATCCAAGTCCCCAAGTGCCAGGTTACAACCTTGTCTATTGTCATGACAACAACTGTTATTTACCAAGCAATATCAAGCCAAACTTCATCAAAACATCCACATGATTGTAATATGAATCATTTCTGTCACTGAATGTAAATGCATATACCAAGGACAAGTCATATAAGTTTCTACCATCCATTCATTATGAGATTTCTGCAATAGCCAGAATAAAATTACTGCATACTAAGGAGCAATCCTTTACTATAATACTAGCTCCAATGATCAAATCAAAACAAATAACATACTAATGTTACTACAAACCCTTGCAAACACAAAATGAGTCAAGACATTCACAATCTTTGCAACAAGTCAAACATTATGTAGATCTTACTGTTCCTTAACTTCCCTGCTCATAGAACTTTCTATTATCTGCTTCATATCTATAGGTTTGCCATACTCTTGGTGTGCTTCTGGTCTCATGCATAAGATTTTAGTTTTTGTATTCTACAGGCTTAGCCGCACCCATAGACCTTCTTTTGTGCGGCTGGGAGACCTATAGCCACACCTTTAAGCCTTTCTCCCAACGGCTGGGGCTTGGACTAGGAGAAACCCTTTTTACTTAGATCAAAATTTGCCAAAACTTCTTCCTTCATCAACATCAGATGATTATCTTTCCAGAAACCTTGCTTCAACACTTAAGAGTCTTCTCTTCATTTATTGCAAAATGGTGTTGGGATCTTATGGAGAGTTTCTCCCTCTAAATGGGAAGCTTCTTCAATCATCATCATTCAAGACATCAACCTGTCTATCATAATATTGTCATGCATCAACAAAACTGATAGATCACAGATTCAAACTATATCAGGTTCTCAAACATATATGCATCATATAAAAAATCGACTTCAACTGCTTCATTATCACAAATGAACTTATCTTCAAATATTCATCAAAGGTTAGTGTCATATAATTGTATTTTCTTACTTCAAGGATCATAATTACAACATCACTTCTTTATCACATTACTCAACTATCAAGTCAGGGCATCCATTTTTATCACATTGTAAAATTTACTAAGCTTATCAAAACCTAACAAAGATCAACAAGAGTATCAATCATCTTGTTACACTTTTATTATCGGGGTTTCCATGCTTATCACAAACATTAATGATAGTATCAAGTTATCAAAATCAATGTTTCCAGCCTGCTTTTTAAAAACAAGAAATCCACCATGTCTAATAAAATGTAAGATACTTGCCAAATATCAAGTACACCAATATATCACATGTACTGGAAATCAACTTTATTTTCATATGCATGCATGAGTCATTTATGAAGGTGATATTCTCGTCATAGCTTAGGGCTTGACTTGCCATCCAATATTGTAGCTAAACTGAAACAATATACTATACATACCTTGTAATATTCAGATACCTTTGCAATTTGTAGCACTTATTTGTCATTGGCAGCTGTAGCACTTGCATATTGTCATTTCCGGAGGCCACTTTGAAAACTTTCAACAACTTTCCCCAGGTACTTCTTTCCTTTTCTAGCACTAGCACATCTCTTCTTGCACTAGCTTTCTTTTCTTGCAACTTAAACCATCCTTCTTGGATGATCCTCAAGAAGGATCTGCTTATCACATCTCATCTAGAGGTTAGAAGTATTCAAATACTCAAATATTCATGTAGGAAGTATAAACAATAATCAAAGTAATAAGTCTCATATCACAAAGAAATAACATAAATATAAAAGGTACTTATCTTTAATGAGAAGTGATCATATCCTTCTTGAGCCAACCTTCAAAAGTTATTATCGTCCATTATCCATATATCAATGTTGCCTTCAGTATTTCCAATCGTCTTCATCAACAACTAGACCTAATTGAGACTACCACATCTAGGGTTACATTGAATCTGTCACAAGTTCTAGAACAAAATCTCACTCATCATGCTAGGGTTTTAAGATTGCATAACCCAAGCCTTTTTCATATTCTAGGGTTTCTTTCAAACGCTAACCTTATGTTATCCATCAAAACCCTAATAACCAGATTGCCTAGGGTTTCCTTCAAACCTTAGCATTCTTTTAGGTCTCCTCCATATTCTCTTGCTTCCATCAATGGTGTCTTCATAGGGGTGTTCTTTAATGACTTTTCTTCAGCCCAACTTTGATACCTTGTTAATTTTTCATAGCACTTTATTGTTATTTGCTTTAGATGATTGCATTTCATTATTTACATATTGAATTCACCCCACAACATTATGATATCATTACATCATATGCAATTATGTAGAAAGAACAATATCATAAACAATGCAGTGGAACATAAAGGAACAATAGAAGAAAAACATTCACACGTAGAGACACTAGGATTGTTCGGAGACTAGGGAAAAACCCACAAGGGGGAAAACCCTTTCAAATTCTTCTTATTAGATTGTCATAAAATGTTTAGCAAAGAGAGAGTAGAGTATTCCAGTTTCTTCAATCACAAAACTATCCAACAAAACCAACCAAACAATATCCAAAAATATGAGCCTAGCAATAATACTGATTAGAGATAACTTTTCGAACTTGCGGTTAACCTTGGTCAACTGTCACCTGAAACCCTAGGCCTTAGCCGCATAGAACACGGGTGGGACTACTGCAAATCGATTCCAAACACCAAAACTCCAGAGGCCGAAGTTGGTGATGGGACTTGCATTTATTTTGCTTGTATCCTCCTACACTACAGGCGTATGGGTGACGCCTCCAAAGATTTGAACACGGGTGGGAATACTGCAAATCGATTCCAAACACCAAAACTGCAGAGGCCGGAGTTGGTGATGGGACTTGCATTTATTTTGCTTGTATCCTCCTACACTACGAGTTCCTACATTCGGCTAAAGCGTTTCGGCTGCATGGAGAGGCTTCTATGCATGCAACTACGATCGAAAATTTTCTATGACAACCCTGCGGCTACAAACCAAAAACCCTAATTCGCACATGCGAGCTCTAGACCTTGCAATCGCAGACTTGTACGAACCAATCTCCGTGAACCAACTTAAGACTTGTGCGAGCCAAACCAAAGAAGAGAGAAGAAGAAAATGCTTGATGATGATCACAAAATGAGGGTCACTTGACTTGTATTTATAGCCATCCAAGGGTGTCCAATTTCCTTTTAGGGTTGACCTGTCCTTTTGTGCACATGTGGGTTTCCATGAATAAATTATATTTTCCCTTAACCAAATTAAATTCTTCCAAGGGGTCTTTCTTGATGAGGAAGACTGTCCAAAGGAGGGAATTTGTCCATGAGATGCCAAATTAACAACCACTACCACGATGTGCACAACTACACTATAGTAACGAATATATATTTATATATATAGTGCCTCCCACCATATGCTTACGCAAAAATTATATTATATATATTTATATATATATATATATATATATATATATATATATATATATATATATATTAAACCTTGAAATGAAATGCCAATACATTATTTGACAATCGGGGTAAGGGGGGATGGTTAGTGTAGAAAAATTATGATCTACACCCTTAACCCAGTTTACAAGTTTGTATGTGTTGTTTAGGCCCAACCCACATGTTTTGTCATGCTGATATAAATTTCAGTATGCATTAATTGTAAACATTCAAAGAGTACTACTATTTTTCACTTTCCTATCCGCTGAAAATTAACTCATAATTTTTGGCAACCATTCACACATGTGCAACACTTATTTTTGGTCAAGGTGACCCTCGAAAAACCCCACTGCCTCTTGGGGAAAACCAGTCTTCAAAGGAGAATTTTATTGCTTGAGAAAATTAGTCTAAGTGCATAAAATAATCATAGTACTTATCTCCCTTAGCAGTTGAAGCATTAAATGCAAATCTAGAAATTTGTGCCCGCTGATTTTTTCAGATTTTCACAATTTTTATGCCCATAAACTGCCTCGAAATTAGTGCCAACTTTGCCTCAACTTATGTGCAGAACTCAGCCTCGATTTTTGTGTTGAAAATGCCTCGAAATTTGTGCCTAAAAATGATTGATGTGCCTCGAAAATCATGCCAGGTGACAACTAGGAGCCTCGTCGAAATTCGTGTTGCCTATAGCAGCAACCAGCGCAACAACCTCCCTCGAATTTCGTGCCTAGGTACCTTGAAATTCGTGTTTCAAATTTGTTGTTGTGTTCCTTGATTTGTGTGCCTCTCTCCTTGAAATCCAAGCTGTTGTTCCTCGATATTTGTGTTGCCTCCTCGAAATTCGTGCCCTAACTCCTCTCTCCTTGGAATTCGAGTCGTCCTTTCTCAGTTGCAACTTCTCCTTGAAGTTTTCCTCTCCTCTTCTCCTCGTGGTTTGTCAAGTGTGAAGTGAAGAATGAGCCTCATTTTTCTCCTTTTGTCTTCTTAGAAAAGATTGAATCCCTAAACCTAGGATCCAATGGATGAGATTTAATCTCCAAATCTCAAGATGTCTGGTTGAGATTAACTCTCTCAATTGACCCCCCTCACACATTGGCCCCATTACTTAAAAGCCTCCTAGTACCTTTTTCAAGTTGTGTACCTTTTTCTATTTTTCTCATAAAGTGTTTTTTCACCTCTCTTTAATATTAGAAAAATACACTATGTACTTTACACATAAAGTCACTTTATAAAGTACAAGTGACTTTAATATTAGGGAAAAGTACATGGTACAACACTTTTAAGTATCTTTTCCACCCATGACGTTAATATAACTCATAAATGTCACCAAGACAAAAGTTATTAATGTGTCTACTAGGCTAAAAGGGATAAATGCCTAGTAATTGTTGAATTTCCACGACCCTGGTGTCTAGGATAGAATCTTAAATCTCTGATGCTACCAAAGCAAGAATCTCAACAAAGCTACTTTGCATAGCGGAATATAAACAATAGTAAATCACACATACACAAATGTAGACAATGTTTTACAATTTTTTCAACCCCACTTCGTTTTATTTATTTTTTTAAATCTAGGAGAATTGGTAATTGGTGAGAGTTATCCTAAACAGGCCTAGGATCAAATCTAACTAGCTACCACTATATACCTAGGCTACGTGCAACCGCCTGCAAGCTGCACAATAGCAGGAAACTTATGCCTCAACAAGAGCCGAGACGTCCGCTATGGGGTCGCCTACTCTTTTAGCCAAGACACAACAGGTCATATATATACTCAATGAGATTTGAACCCTCATCTCGCGGGTTACACCCCGTAAACTTACTGTTGAACCTCATATCACTATATCCCCCACTTCGTTTTATTAATCAACATATAATACAACTGTCTAGGGCTCCCATACCAGGGGTAGTGGCCCTCAAATATCCAATGGTACAAGAATACAAGATACAATGACAATCTCACCGCTTTAGTGAACAATCACAACCTCTAAGTCGTATCTCGTCCTGTCGGTCCTTTGCTCTCTATCTTCTCTCTAGCTGCCCTTTAGTCCATCAAGAAACAACACATAGAGACTCCAAGAGGGCTGCTACCTATCACTACTGCAAGTCACTTTTTCTACAATGAACAAGGGCTGATCCAATTTGCTCCTCTAGGCTGGCCAACACCTAAGCTCCAATCTGCCAATTTGGCAGTCACTTTTGTCCATCAAAGTGTTGCACATTAGGCTCCAATCTTCACCCAATCATGCAACAGTCAATGCCCTTGTTTGTTGCCCTAGGGCTACTTTGGGCTACCTACACGCTACCCTCCAACTGTGCAAAGATGCCCAATCAAATCACTGTAGAATCTGCTCCTAGGAAAGGGCTTCCAACCACCAAGTCAAGCCCAACCACTTGGCTTCCACAAGCTGCTCACAACTCTAATCCAAACTAGTCAATACTTGACCCAACACAAGGAAAAACTGGCTACAAACATACCCCAGGTCTGGTGTTTGAACTACTATAGCACTGTGATCTAGTTAGGGCACAACTATGATCCACATTATCCCTACAAAAGACCCTCACATGCCCTTCTCCTGCTACAACTTTCCCTTACAAGGCACCTCTGCCCATACGATGCTGTTCTGGGCACAAACTAACCCCAAACAACCCTATGACACCCCTGTTCTAGGTGTTAAGGCCTGCGGCCTACTCACAATAGTCTCCAAGGCTTACGACCTATAGAAAACAGAGAACCCATGCTTAAATGACACCAAATCAGACCTCTGAATCACCTTCTCTTTTTGGCTCTGCTGTATGATAAACTAGCCCTTCAAATAGTCATGTAAGGGCTACAAAACTAGCCTTCCCTCCTTTGTTGAAGTGCCTCCTAGCCTACGGCCAAACAGAAGGTCTCCTCTTCCCTTAGACGAGTTTCTTCTTTACTCCTTTGCGGCCCTTGTATTGCACTCTTGGATGTGTTAAAATGAATCTCATCACCTCTTATTTATACTAAACAAGAGGGCTCCGACGAATTACCTAAGTGACATGTCTTTTGGACATAACCATCTCAAGCCTACATGACTTGTATGTCTAAAAAAACCCATCATTACGTTAGAAAATTCACGTCTCATCGTAGACAACTCAAAATTCTATGATTTTCATTGCGTTGGATTCTTCTCAACGTGCTCTATCATCGCCATCCATCGGATGTCTAAAATGCCTTATGGTTTTGGCCCAAACATCAATGGGTGCAAAACCCCAACCTTGGTTTCCAAGCCCACAAATGATTTTTGTGGCGCTCTAACCTCAAAACCCTAAACCCTAGGGCTTGGAGTACCTCCTAAGCTATCAAAAAAGCGACACTCCCTCTTAGCGAGGGAGGTACTTCCAAGACTAGGAAGTAGCTCATCATCATCATCACTACTCACAACACTCGCCCAACACTTGGTGCTCAAAACTGTAGCAATCCCTGTTACGTGAATTACGCCTCTCAGAAGTGTCGCTGTCACTGGAAGCATCTTGCTTCTTCTTCTTCTCCTGAAATGTCTTTGACTCTCTTCATGTTTCCTTCTTGGCAGCTGTAGGAGCACCCTTGCTCCCTTCTTGGGTTGCAAAGTCTCCCTCTGAACCTACATGCTCCCTTTAGAACTCGACTCCCTCTGAGCCTCTGGAACTTGGACCTTCTTCTCTAGAACCTATACCTGACCCTCTGAAGCTGCACTTACACTTACTTCTCTAAAACATGCACTTGGTTCTCCCACTTCTTCTTCCCATGATCTATAGGCTTGCCCGTCATCTTGTATAGAGTCATAGACCATGCCCTCTAACTCCAAGCATAATACCTGCGGAGTGAGAGCCTCTAGGCCTGATTCTTGCTTTCCCCTCCTGGAATAAGATCTCAAACCCCTTCTTCTCGATCACTGAGACAAATATCACGCTATATTGGAGTCCTAGTACATACAGTACATCTTGGACCCGCATCACTAGTCTTGACTCCATCCTGAATGAAACAACTCCCGATCCTCAGATCGCCTTTTGTTAAAATTGGAAACTAGTGCCAAATTCTACCTTAGAGCAACTCATATGATGGAGATGATTATTGCATTGGATTCCTCTTTTCGAGAGGTCCAATTTTGATTTAAAGATCATCTCATTCTTACAAGCAGAAATGGAATTTTGAATTTATTCTTTCTCATGCACAAATTGTCAAGGTCGGCCTCAATCAAATGTAGGCTTATGAAGCCCAATGGATGTGTCTCCTCACCCTCAACGAAGTGTATAAATAGAAGTGACCTCTCTCTCATTTGGACATCATCTCTCTCCTCTCTTGATTGGTTCGTGCAACTCAAGGACAACCTCTCTTCTTCGCATGTGTCGCTGGAGGCCGAATTTCTGGACTGTTTGGAGGCCAAAATTTTCAGGGAATAGGGCAGCGTTGACTTCAGTGTTGACTTGGACCATTTTGACCAGCGTTGATTTTGTTCTAGTGGGCAAAATTTCGATTTCTAAAGGCCGCATTGGTTGGCATGATTTTTGAGGTGATTGGGACAGTTTGACCGAGTTGACTTCAGCGTTGACTTTCTGATTTGACTGCAGAATTTACAGCAGGGTTTTCTCTCTCCTTTGGCTGGTTTGACCAATTGTTTTTGGGCTGACTTTGACTCTCTTGGAAGGCCAAATTCTTCTATTGTTGATTGAGCTGCTTGGAGGACATTTTGGGGCTGCTTTGACCACTGTTGACTTTTTGGTTAGTGCTGCATTGACTGCTGATTTGGCAGGACTGTTTTGGGCATGTAATTATGATATTTGTACTGTCCCTCACATCCACCATATCTTGTGTCCTCTTGTCTTGGCTTGTCTTTTGCACATGTTTTTATGTTCTATTTGCATTTACTATCAATGTGTTTAATTTAATGTGATTGCTACTGGATATAATTGGAAATTGTCATTGGGATGATAAGGAACACTGAAGTAAATTGTGCTAAAGCATAGAGCATACCATTGTTATCTAAAATTAACATGGTATCAGAGTTCAGGTGAAGACAAAGCCCAAACAAGTGTGAAGCAAAGCAATCACTAAGAGAAGCTGTTGGACAAGGACTTGGAACTAGTCCCAATGACGACTACATTTTTTCAAATCTGAAGACAAGCTCATTGACAAATCCGACTATCATGCATGGAAGATGACCCTAGTTTTGACATTGGAAGAAAATGATGCCATGGACTATGTCAAAGGAAGTATAGCGGAGCCTCCTTCAAGTGCATCTGCAACTGCACAAACAAAGTACAAGAAAGGTGAGGTTAAAGCTAAGAAGATTATTGTTGATTCTATTAACAAGCCTTTGGTTGCCTGTATTTCTAATTTAGAAACATCTAAGGAGATGTATGACAAGCTGGTTGGGATGTTCAAAGTAAATAATGCAAATCAAGTTCTCTTTCTCAAGAACAAGTTGAAAGACATCAAGATAGATAGAGGAGAATCCATACAATCCTACTTCATGAGGATTACTGAGGTCAAGAATGATCTCCTATCTATTGGAGAAGTCATTGGTGACAGGGAGCTCACTCTTATTGCTCTTGGAGGCCTTACAAGAGAATGGGATGTGTTCAACACTACCATCCTCAACAATGACAAGATTCCGGGATTTGATGAATTATTGGCTAGATGCACTCAAGAATAAATAAAGATAATGGAAAGAGACAAGCCCTCAAATGGAAACAATCCTACTGCCTTCTCTGCTCATTCTAAGAGAAGGAACAATGCTGGTCCAAGGAATCAAGGAGAAGGGTTTTGTTGACAGTGCTGGACCTGCCAACGTGTAAGGGGATCTCCTTGGTAAGAAGTCCCAATTAGACCTCAGACCGTTTGGTGTAGGAGTCCTAGCAGTGGGTCGTAAGGTAATGCCTTGATCACGATGTTGCACAGAGGCAAGTAAGATAACTCTATCAGTAGCAAGGGTGTGACCGTTGCAGTGAGTCAAGGAAGGTGTATGAGAGGTTCTAACACAGGTGGGTTGAGATGAGGGTGAAGATGAGTTCTAAGTTGAAAGGGATCAGTCCCAACTCGGCTAGGAACACACAACACACAGGACATACACAACTTCTGGTGGAGCAGTCCACTCAGATGCAGTAGTCACAACATACAAGGTAAGATAACACGTACAACACTCACAGATTAGTCCGAACGAGTGCAACAGTTGTTACAACAAGGTTCATGTGAAAGGTCTGTCTGATGTCCAGCAGAGTAATCGACACGGACGGGACAACATTAGCAGCATATAAAACACATTTTCATTAATAAATTATGCATTACAACAAATGAATCAGTTCAGATGTAGAACACAAGTTAAAGCAACATGCATTACAAGTGTTAAAGATTAGTCTTACAACAGATACAATAGGTGTGAAAATTTGTTGGCTCTTATTATATAAAAAAGTGTAAGTTCCAATCATACAATACATCCATGTAAACCCGCTAGCCCCATCAATGGAACGTTATAGCCACATTCACTTGCTCCTCCAAAGAGATGAACTAGCTTCATGTAGTGGAGAAGCCAAGGCGTGTTACAATACTGTCCAAGCCCTTTCCAAGATAGTCTTCTCAGAAGCTTGGCTGACCAAAAACCTATACAATGAGTTATGAGGGATGATTTATAGCAAAGGCTGGGGTGACCCTTGACATTTCCCTTTGTGACAGTGCAACTACCCTCATGGCTCTTCACCTACTCTATGACTGTTACATCCAACTATTGACACTTGACTCACACTTGACATGACTCAACATTACAATGCACATGTACTCATGTGAGACAACATGGCTTGAGCAAGCCTTGCAAGACATCACTAATACTCGGTCCGCTGTCATGAGACCAATTCTTTGATATGCTTGTGATGGTGAAGGTGGTGAGATGATGCCAAGCTTGGTCATCCGTGATGGCGTGCATGCACCTCATGGTGACATCTTGCTGAAGCAAACTCTTGCCTCCATTGCAACCGGTGCATTGGTTCGGCCCCTTCATCCAACTCGTCTGCTAACATGCGCATGGTCTTCTTGGGTGCGGCTGAACTGGCAACACACTGATGCATAATGTCCCTGCTGATCTTCAAGTGTGTGTTGGTGGTCATGCGCATAAACTTGCCGAAGCACATGTTCAGCTTTAATTGGACTTGTTTCTTGTCTTCGCCTTGGTGGGTGTGCTGAATGGGTTGGGTTGCATGTGTGCACACAATGACAATCATGCTGCTGAATCCCTTGCATGTGATCACCAACATTGCTCACCATGTTTGCTCCGTGTTAGCTGTTGGGATGGATCTTTAACTTGTACGGGTGTAGTTTCATCTGTGAGTGCACGATGCGCCCACTGTTGTTCCTGATCCTGCTGCAACTCATTCGTCTATCTATGCAACTTCATGTTCTTCCTTGAGTTGCTGCTTCAACACATGCAACTCCTTCTTTGTTCCATTCCCTGTCTTCGTGCGATCTTCATGTCGCGCCGTCACCTCATAGCCTGAGTTTGTGAAAATTCTATCATTGCAACAACTAATTTACTTTTCCTACTTATTTCATCATAAGTTATTCATGAAATTACTTCAACAAACATTAAAATAAATACTGCTACAGATATCACATCGTAATATAGAAACAAAAATATGCACACATTGACACAATTATTTTGGACTAATGTCCCCGGAAAAACCCATTGTGGAAAAACCAGTGCAGCAAGGGAGGATTTTATTATTCAGCAATTTTCTTGTACAACAGGGTGCCAAACTAGCTTACCCATAGATAGAAAAACTTCCAGCACTTTCCTAAACCCAGTGTAGGCCCTACTGACCTCTGCTACAACCTGAAACCCTCCGCGTCAGCCTACTGAGGCTCTGCGCAGCCTCTCTGGGCTTCTGCGTCACTCCTGCAGCCTCTGCATGGATGACGTAGGCCCTTCTGGTTCTGCATAGTCTCTGTTGCCTCTGCGTCTGCTTCTTCTGCACTGATCTCCTGTCTCTCTGTTCCGTACTTACTGCCTCCTCACTGCTCTCCAGACCACTGGTTCAATTTCTCAGCAAACCCTGCTCCAGAAATTAAACTGACTAGTCTTCCTCAGTGTACTCGCCAAGTGACCCTCAAGCCTCCTCTTATAATTTTCTTGTTGACATCTCAACGATCAAGATTAAGTCCCTAATCAACGGCTAATATTAGATCTGGCTTGATCCATGTATTTTGGACCACTCTAACACAGATTCATATTAATACACATTAATATTTTATTTTCCCTAAGTTTAGACTTAGGGACTCCATTAAAAATATTAATTATTTTAATATCTTCTGATTTGTTTAGAATCTACCCAAACCCTTTCTGGGTATTGGAGATCTCATGTGCCCCAACCTCTCCACCGAATTTTGTGGCTAGAGCACATCCAATGCTACCCCAAATCAACACTCCCTCTTAGCGAGGACTGTGCTCTAACAATACTCCTCACTGAGTATTACTTTGATCATCTGGTATCGGTACCTATGTTGGTTCTAGGCCTCCTTGCCCAACATCCTCTGTACTGCTGCCCATGGTTCTGCCACTGCCACTGCTACATATGTACGACAACTCCCTTTGCATTCGGGCTGTTGTTGGCCCTTTCTCCCAGCATTGCATCTGCACTGCACCTTCCTCTGCATCTGTGCTGCTGTTGGTCCTTTCTCCCAACATTGCATCTGCACTGAAACTCCCTCTGCATCTGTGCTGTTGTTGGTACTTTCTCCCAACACTGCATCTGCATCGCAACTCCCTCTTCATTCGTGTTGCTAACTGTAGTATCCCTAACCCGGAGTATTCCTTAAACCCTCGCAAAGTCTTAACCAGAAAAACGTACAAGTGGTATAGTAGCCGAGAAAATCACAGAGATATAATAACAGTGGTGCAACAACAATAGTGTATATCTGAAATATAAACAGATACTCAAGAAATGCAGCGAGAAATACTAAGCCATTTTATTATACTGAGTAGAAAAATGAGTACAGGAGGTGATAAGGAAGATGGCACCTCAACTTGCGCAAGGCAAGTGAAGAAATACACTCAGAATAGCAAAGGAATGACTTCCCTCTGAAATGCGTCCTAGCTGCTGGAAAACTGTCGTGCTGCTGCTGCTGCTGAAAATCAAATGAGGGTTTGGGGCTGTTCCCCTCCTCAGAAAAGGCTGAAACTCTGGAATCGGACTCTACTCAAGAAACCCAGAAAATCCAGAAAGCTTTTTTGAAATGGCCGACATCCGAAAATCACCCCCTTGGGGATCTGCGCAGTTCCTCAATGCTTTGTGCTGCCATTGAAGAAAACCCTCTAGAACTCTGCCTAAAACTCTGCCAAAAAATCCTCCAATATGCAAGGGTTGGTCCCCTGCTCAATCACCCAACATAAATCCTCCTGCAAAACCCCAATCCAAAACTCCTGCCAGAAAGAACTGCGTCATCCCTCTTAGTGCTGCGTAGTCATCCCAAGATGCTCAATCCTCCTGCCCAAACTGCTGTTGAAACCACTGCAAAAATACTGATGGAAATACCTTGCCCAAGCAGGCACTCGAAGTCCCCCGGGGCTAAGGATGAGATCTCTGAACGGAGACACTCGATGCACCAAACAGTGTTGCAGACTAGCTAAACAGCCAGCGTGCTCTAAGTCGAAATGACTAGCTCATAATGCACATAATCGAATGATCAAAATGAGGGTGCTTCTTTCTCTTTTATAGCCTTTGCCTTTCTCAATCCCAAGGCTTACCTCCTCCAACGTAATTCCTCTCTTGCCACGTATTTCTTTCCTTCTGCACAATCCTTCCAAGTGTCTGCATGGGCTCCATCTCTGCGTCCTCCCCTTTGGCCCCCTTGGCTTCCCTTTAAGTCACAATGTTGTGCTACTAGGAAGTGACTTTTATTCTAAAAGTGAGTTATGTCCCCTTTTCTCACCTTTTTATTTATAAATAACTATTGAAGGCAAAAATTGAGCAAAATCGAATATTCCAATTAGCCATGGCTAATTAGGAATATTACAGTCTCCCCCGGCAAAATGTTGCTTGTCCTCAAGCAACTGAAGTGATGGATGCTGCAAGATTTTCTCACTCTCCCAAGTGGCATCTTCATCCGACGAATTGTTCCACCTCACCAAGAATTCCCGGACTGTCCTGCTTCGTAGCTGCCTCTCCCTGGTATCAATAATAGCCTTCGGCTGCAACACCAAATGCCCCTTATCATCCATGGGTGGTAGCTCATCTATCACTGTTACCTGCTGCCCCAATGCCTTCTTCAGGCATGATACATGAAAAACGTTATGAATCTTGCTGCCTTGGGGCAGCTCCAACTCGTATGCAACCTGTCCAATCCTGCGTATCACCCTGTATGGCCCATAAAAGTGGGGCTTGAGCTTCTCGGCCCTTTTCTGCTTCAGTGACGACTGTCAGTATGGCTGTAATCGTAGGTAGACCATGTCGCCTACCTCAAACTGTCTCTCCACCCGACCCTTGTCGGCATACATCTTCTGCTGGTACTGCGCTGTAGCCATGTTATCCTTGAGAGCTCGGAGGATATCCTAACTCTCTTGGATCTAAGTCTTGGCTCTAGGAGCCTTGCTATCACCAAACATCACGTCAGCAAAAGATAAAGGATGATACCCATATAAGGCAAAGAATGGTGACTTACCAATAGAAATGTGATGTGTAGCGTTGTAGCAGTACTCCCCCAGATGCAACCACTTCAGCCATGCTCGCTGCTGTCCACTGACATAGTTACGCAAGTAGCCCTCCAGCCACTTGTTAACTATCTCTGTCTGCCCGTCCGTCTGTGGGTGATAACTGGTACTTAGTGTCAACTCCGTCCCCACCAATCGGAAAAGCTCTTGCCAAAACTCACCCATGAAACGGCTCTCCCTGTCATTGACGATGGTCTTGGGAAAACCATGTAGCCTGAAGATTTCTCTGAAGAACAACTCGGCCACCTGTGCTGCTGTATAGTGTGCGGATATGGCAAAAAAATGTGCGTACTTTGTCAGTCGATCAACGACGACAAAGATACAATCTTTGCCCTGTACCACGCGCAACCCTGTGATGAAATCCATCGAAATGCTCTCCCATTTCTCCTCCGGAATGGGAAGCAGCTGCAATAATCCCGTGGGATGGCTCATCTCTCCCTTGTTCCTCTGGCAAACATCGCACTTCTAGATATGCTGGAGTACGTCCTCCTTGAGGCCCTTCCATGAGAACCTCTCTCTAATGGCCCTGTAGGTTTTGGTAAACCCCTGATGGCCTACCAACAATGAATCATGTGACGCATGTAGTATCTTCTTCTTGAGCTGAGACCCCTCAGTCAAGAAGATCCGGTCCCTGTAATAGATGATCTCATCGACCACCCTGTACCTGTCATCTGTCACCTGCCCATCCAGAACCTCACATGCAAACCTGTCTTTGGAGTACTCTACTAAGAGTCGAGCCCTCCAGTCTGTATCCAAGCTCATGAGAGACAACGTGGCTGGTCTACGTGAAAGGGCATTTGCTATCACGTTGTTCTTACCCTTGACATACTCAATGTCAAAGTCATATGCTTGGATCTTATTGATCCACTTCTGCTGCCTCTCCTGTAGCTGCTTCTGCTCCAAAAATAACTTGAGGCTGTTGTGATCAGTCCTCACCCTGAACCTGTTACCTACCAAATACTGCCGGAACTTGGCCAATGCATGCATGATGGCCAGCATCTCCTTGTCATATATAGAATACAACCTCTCGTGCGGAAGGAGCTTCTGGCTCTCAAAGGCTATAGGGTGTCCTCCCTGCATCAACACTGTGCCGATCCCCTCTCCTGACGCATCACACTCCAAAACAAATGGCTGCGTAAAATCTGGCAGTGGAAGCACTGGGCAGCTGCTCATAACCTCCTTGAGCCTATTAAAGGCTCGCTGCGCTGTATCTGTCCAACTAATGCCCCCTTCCTTATCAAATCCGTCAGGGGTGCAGCAAGCTGTGAGAAACTGTTGATGAACTTTCGATAGTTGGTGCAAATGCCAATGAATCCTCGAAGTTCTGTCACGTTCCTCGGCTCTGGCCATTCTCTGATGGCCCTGATCTTCTCCTCGTGGACTCTCACTCCGTCCACTCCTATGATGTGTCCCAAGTACAACATCTCCGTCAACCCAAACTCACACTTGGAGAGTTTGGCATAGAATTGTTGCTCCTGTAAGATACGCAACACTATCTCTATATGTTGGAGATGTTCCTCCCAAGTCCTGCTGTAAATGAGGATATCATCAAAGAATACCAACACAAACTTCCTCAAGTGACTACGGAAGATGTGTTTCATGCAAGAATGAAATGTACCGGGGGCATTGGTTACCCCAAAGGGCATCACCAAGAACTCAAAGTCCCCATAGTGACACCTGAAGGCGGTCTTGGGAATGTCCTGCTTCCTCACGCGAATCTGATGGTACCCAGATCTCAAATCGATCTTTGAGAAGAACCGTGCTCCTCTCAATTCATCCATCAACTTGTTGATTCTGGGTATGGGGTACCTGTTCTTCAGTGTCTTCTTGTTCAGGGCCTTGTAGTCAATGCAAATTCTCAACGTGTCGTCCTTCTTCTTCACCAACACCACGGAAGAAGCAAAAGAACTCGTGCTCGGCCAAATGTGCCTAAGAGCCAGCAACTCCCTGAATGGCCTGCTCAATCTCGTCCCGATAGGCCTTGGGATGCCTATAGGGGGTAGTAATCACTGCCTGAATACCCCGCTCAAGCTCAATGGTGTGCTCAAACCCCTGGTCTGGTGGCTTCCCTGGCAGAATCTCCCCGAGCACTATGGCATACCGGTCAAGGATGGACTGTATCTCTGGATGTACCATCTGCCCTGTAGTCCCTGCCTTTGATGCACGCAGCTCCACTGTCGACTCTATGTCTCCCTTTCGGAAGACTGCCTCCATCCGATGAGCCGAAACAGTCTGAGGCAGATATGTGTGCTGTCCTCGTATCTTCTCATGCCTCCCTGTCTTCTCATCATCCCACTCCATCTCTAGGGTCTTCCAATCTGTCATGACCTTCCCTAGCGTGATAAGCCACTGAACACCCAGTATCACATTGGTGTCTGGAATATCGACCATGAAAAAGTGGTCAGTCAGTGTGTAGGTGCCCATCGTCACTGATAACTCTGGAACATAACGAGCACACATCATGCTCTGATCTCCTGGGACTAAGACTGAAAACCTATCGAAGCTCTCTGTTTGTATACCTCTCCGCTCAACCATCTCTGCATCGATGAAGTTGTGGGTTGCCCCACTGTCAACCAACACTGATACTCGCTGGCCACGTACTGTCCCCCGTACGCGTAGCATTAGATACTTGGGATCTTCTCACAATGCTGCAAGGGCCCCTCCGGTAGGTGCAAAAGATGCACCACCTGCTGCTGGCGGTGGAGGTGGCAAAGGTCCCTGCACGGCCTGACTATCTCCTGCCTCCACATCATCCTCATCATCCTCTTCCCCATTGCTCTCGGAGAAGACCTCAATAAAATGTGCCTTGTCAGCAGCACATCTATGCCCTGGTGCCCATGGCTCTTGACAGGTGAAGCATAACCGCTTCTTCTTCAGCTCTCTCCTGGCATCATCGTCAATCTGTGGTCGTCCAGGATTCCCCTTTGGAGGTGGAATCCTCACATCCTTCCCCTTAGACTGGAAAGTCTGTCTCTGCGGGTAAGGTGTCCGGATCCTGCTAATGGCGTCTTGGAGTGTGGCTGGTCTAGTGGATCGGACTACACCCCAGAGTGGCTCTGCTAACCCCTCAACATACATATAAATCCTCCGTGTCGTGGATAGATCTGGCACCATCACTGAGACCCTCAAGAAATCTGCAATGTAGGTCTCTGGGCTCCCTGTCTGTTTGAGCCT
>APFE030325505.1:116245-170054 GCA_000404065.3 Pinus taeda
CCCTGTCTGTTTGAGCCTCGTCAGCTCAACAAAATGCTGCTCTGGATCCCTTCGATCAAATCGCTCCATCAATCTCCTAGTGAACTCGGCATATGTCGCCACTGTGGAGTGTCCGAGCGTAACCATCCCATGAAACCACCAATCCTGAGCCTCACCATCCAAATGCAATGTTGCCACCTTGATGGCCTCTGTCTTCGACATCTGGAAATAAATGTTCAACTTCTCCATCCAAGACTTCGCCGAATAGTTTGATGAACCATCAAACGTAGGCAAGTGGAATCTACTCGCTGCACGGTGGGTGTCACCATCATGGTAATGCCGATTCCCTCTGTGATGGTTGCGGGGTCTACTATCCCATTGGAGCTGAACAAAGTCTCTAAATGAAAGAGCATCCCTGAACTCCTGTCCATAGGCCTAGTACTCTGCAAAATAATCGCCCATATGGCCGGGCTCTGCCTCCTGCTAGGCTCCGACCCCCATGTCTGCTCTTAAGAACGTGGGCATGGTAGAGCGTGTAGGGGCATGCGAGGCCACCTGCTACGCAGTCTCACGCTGCTCTGGCAAATGATGGAATGCACCTGATCCCTCACCAATCTGAAAAACCCGTGGGATCTCACACTGTCTGGCCTCTACTTCCGTGAATCTTTGCCCCATCACCTCAATTTGCCTCGACAGATCCTGCACTGATTTGAGGAGCATATCCACAAATCTCTTCCCGTCCTCGTCTACCATCGGATCCCTCTACTCTGCGTCCACCACAGGCTCCTATTCTGTGTCCACCACCGGCAGAGTCTCCCTCTCTATAGGTATTCTCCAACCTATGCCCAGTGTCTCTGTATCTCCTACCTCTATAACAGATGTAGGGTTTTTCCCTAGTGTCATAGATTGCTAGCTCCACAGGCTGAGCCAGATCTATGTTCTGATACCACTGTAATATCCCTAACTTGGAATATTCCTTAAACCCCTGCAAAGTCTCAACCAGAAAAACGTACAAGTGGTATAGTAGCCGAGAAAATCACAAAGATATAATAACAGTAGTGCAACAACAATAGTGTATATATGAAATATAAACAGATACTCAAGAAATGCAACGAGAAATACTAAGCCATTTTATTTTACTAAGTAGAAAAGTGAGTACAGGAGGTGATCAGGAAGATGGCACCTCAACTTGCGCAAGGCAAGTGAAGAAATACACTCAGAATAGCTAAGGAATGAGGGTTTGGGGCTGTTCCCCTCTGAACTGCGTCCCAGCTGCTAGAAAACTGCCATGCTGCTGCTGAAAATCAAATGAGGGTTTGGGGCTGTTCCCCTCCTCAGAAAAGGCTGAAACTCTGGAATCGGACTCTACTCAAGAAACCCAAAAAAACCCAGAAAGCTCTTATGAAATGGCCGACCTTTGAAAATCACCCCCTTGGGGATTTGCGCAGTTCCTCAATGCTTTGCGCTGCCACTGAAGAAACCCCTCTAGAACTCTGCCTGAAACTCTACCAAAAAATCCTCCAATATGCAAGGGCTGGTCCCCTGCTCAATCACCTAGCATAAATCCTCCTGCAAAACCCCAATCCAAAACTCCTACCAGAAAGAATTGCGTCATCCTCTCAATGCTGCGTAGTCATCCTAAGATGCTCAATCCTCCTGCCCAAAATGCTGCTGAAACCACTGCAAAAATACTGATGGAAATACCTTGCTCGAGCAGGCACTCGAAGTCCTCCGGGGCTAAGGATGAGATTTCTGAACGGAGACACTCGATGCACTAAACAGTGCTGTAGACTAGCTAAACAGCCAACGTGTTCTAAGTCGAAATGACTAGCTCACAATGCACATAATCGAATGATCAAAATGAGGGGGCTTCTTGCTCTTTTATAGCCTTTGCCTTTCTCAATCCCAAGGCTTACCTCCTCCAACGTAATTCCTCTCTTGCCACGTGTTTCTTTCCTTCTACACAGTCCCTCCAAGTGTTTGCGTGGGCTCCATCTATGCGTCCCCCCCTTTGGCCCCCTTGGCTCCCCTTTAAGTCACAATGTTGTGCTACTAGGAAGTGACTTTTATTCTAAAAGTGAGCTATGTCCCCTTTTCTCACCTTTTTATTTATAAATAACTATAGAAGGCAAAAATTGAGCAAAATCGAATATTCCAATTAGCCATGGCTAATTAGGAATATTACATTAACACACTACTTCTGAAAGGGGTTCTTTACCATCCCCATCTTTTCTCTAAAGTAGTCAAATTTTGACTTTCCAAGGGCTTTGGTGCGGATATCTGCCACTTGTTCCCCTATAGGAGTGTAGCTCAACTGTACAGCTCCACGTTGGACACAATCTCTGACAAAGTGACACCGGATATCAATATGCTTTGACCTATCATGAAATACTGGATTCTGAGAGAGTTTGATGCAACTCTGATTATCACACATGATCCTGGTCGCCTCCATATTTCTTATGAATAGGTTTACAAGCAGTTTTCTAAGCCACATGGCCTCACACGAAGTTGTGCTTGCTGCCATATACTCTGCCTCAGACGAGCTCAGAGCCACGAACTTCTGTTTCCTACTACACTAGGACGTTATTCTTGATCCAATGTTGAAACAGTACCCAAAGGTACTTTTCCGAATCACTGAACTTCCTGCCCAATCTGCATCAGTAAATCCACTCAACTTGATATCCTTCCCCTTCTTGTACAAGAGCCCATAATCAACTATTCCCTGTAAATACCTGAGAATGTGATTGGCTGCTGCCTAGTCAGCCCTCTTTGGTTCCACCATGAACTGACCGAGGGTGTTGACAGCGTAGCAAATATCTGGCCTGGTATTGACTAGATACATTAGGGACCTTTAAGCTGTCGGTATAGGGTGGGATTGACATCCTTGTCTTCTGATGCATCAATCTTCTTCCAGTTGGTGATCATTGGCGTAGCCATAGGTCTACAGTCTCGCATCCCGAACCTTTTCAGAGTTTCTGTAGCATACCTTCCTTGCCCAAGGAAGATTTCTCCTTCATGCTGCCAAACTTCCAACCCTAGAAAATAGTGCATTCATCCCAGATCCTTCATATCGAACTCTGTGGCTAGATTCTTCTTGCAGTCTTCAATGAGTCTGGATGATCTTGTCAGGAAGAGATCATCCACATATAATACTAAGATAAGTGGCTCACTCTCTACGACCAGATAGTAGAGATTCGGATCCGTGTCACTCTTGACAAACCCCATCTTTTGCAAGTAGCCATCTATTCGACCATACCACGCTCTTGGTGCCTGCTTCAGCCCATACAAGGCTTTCTTCAGTCTACATACACGAGACTTTTTCTCATGAGTTTCAAAGCCCTCCGGTTGTTCAATGTATAATTCTTCTTCTATTACCCCGTTCAGAAATGCCGTCTTGACATCCATTTGATGGATA
This sequence comes from Pinus taeda, assembly GCA_000404065.3. Classification (NCBI taxonomy): domain Eukaryota; kingdom Viridiplantae; phylum Streptophyta; class Pinopsida; order Pinales; family Pinaceae; genus Pinus; species Pinus taeda. The sequence continues at coordinate 119,640 of APFE030325505.1, forward strand.
TCCCATCCCATCTGGGCTGCAAGAGATATCACGGTTCTAATAGATGTATACCTGGCTACCAGGGCGAAGGTTTCGTCATAGTCAATCCCTTCCTTTTGAGCATACCCCTTAGCCACAAACTTGGCCTTGTATTTTTCAATACTATCGTCCGTAGCATATTTGATCTTGTAGATCCATCTTGAACCTACCATAGATCTGTCTTGAGGCCTTGACACCACCTCCCAGACATTGTTTACCATTATGGAGTTATACTCCTCCACCATCACATCTAGCCAGACCTGATGCCGAGCTGCCTCCTTGAAGTTGGCAGGCTCTCCATCCTGAGCTACTAATGCCTGATACTTGTCTCGCTGTTTTCGCTCCCTTTTACTATTCCTTGGCTCTCCGATGCATTACGCAGAATCTGACGAAGTTCCCTGCTGGTTCTTCCTCTGCCAACAGGTGCTTCTGTTTTCTCCTCTTCCTCATCCTGAGAATTTTCCTGATCTGAGGAAGGATTCTTCACTTCCGTTGGTTGAAGAGGCATGACCAACGGATCCTCTTTCGATTGCTCCTTGGAAGGCATTTCGCGAGATCTTCTGAAAGCTCTGTCCTTCATGAACTTTACATCTCGTCGTACTACTACCTTCCTGCTCCTTGGAACATAGATCCTGTATGCCTTAGTGTTCTTGCTATATCCTGCTAGATACCCCTTTTCTGCAGTCTGATCCAGCTTCTTCCTCTTTTCTTTGGGTATGCGACAATTGCCAAACTCCCAAATATCCTGAAATGACAGACTTCAGGTGTCTTCCCAGTGAAGACTTTCTCTGGAGTAATCTTGCCCAATGCCCGATGAGGAGTCCTGTTTTGAACATAGACAATTCTGTTGCATGCTTCTGCCCACAGGAATTTTGACATATCCTGATCATACAGCATGGCCCTAGCTGCTTCTACAATAGTCCTATTTTTCCTTTCCGCCACCCCATTCTGCTCCAGATTGTAGGGAGCTGTCCACTCTCTTCTGATGCCCTCCTTAACACAAAAATCAGTGAAGTCCTTATCAACATATTCTCCTCCATTATCTGAGCGCAAGACTTTTATTTAATTACCTGTCAGATTCTCCACTAGAGCCTTGAACTCCTTGAATCGATAGAAAACCTCATCCTTGGTTTTCAAAAAATAGATCCAAGTTTTCCTTGAGTGGTCATCAATGAAAGTAAGGAAATACTTGGAACCGCTAAGAGCTTTGAGGTCCACAAATATCTGAGTGTATCAATTTTAGTACACTCTTGGCCCTGTGGTTGCTCCTAGGAAATGCCGCCTTGGCATACTTTCCTAGAGCGCATCTCCTGCATACATCATCTCGTTCCGTACTCAGATCTGGAACTCTTGTCACAGTGCTCCTGAGAATTCTCAGAGCTCCATGGTGCAAGTGACCCATCCTTCTGTGCCATAGTTTGTTCAAGTCTTTGTCCCCATGACTTCCTATTAGTGCCATTGGAGATTCTAGTTGTAATCTGTACAACCAATTACTTTTGATCCTGATCTGCACTTTCTTTTTCCAGCGCGGGTGTTTGACTTATACCTTTTCCTTGATGAAGTAGACGTCATAGCCCTTGCCTTGTAGTTGTGACACGGAAAGTAAGTTCATCCCCAATCCTGGCACATGCAGCACATTTGTGGCTCGGAACTGCTCTCCTAATTCTGTCTGAAAAACTATGGTACCCTTTCCTACTGGAGTACACTTTGCCTTGTTCCCCATGGTGATTTGGAAGTTCATCTTCTTTTCTTGATATTCTGAGAAACACTCCTTGATTCCCGTCATATGCCACGAGGCTCCACTGTCTATATACCATACTTCTGATGATGCAGCATTAATCATGCACGCCACTTCTTCTTCCAACTTGGAAGCTAACATAGAGAAATCGAAATCTCTCTCTCTTGTGCAATCTTCAGAAAATCTGCGTGAGTCCTCTAAGGTGGATGCCTCTGCATCATGGTGTCGACCCATAACTGATTTTCCCTCTCTGTCTCTGATTACTTCCTCTGGTACCATGTGAAAATTCTATCATTGCAGCAACTGATTTACTTTTCCTACTTATTACATCATAAGTTATTCATGAGATTACTTCAACAAACATTAAAATAAACACTGTTGCAGATATCACATCGTAATACTGAAACAAAAATATGCACACATTGACACAGTTATTTTGGACTAATGTCCTCGGAAAAACCCAATGTGGGAAAACCGGTGCAGCAAGGGAGGATTTTATTATTCAACAATTTTCTTGTAGAACAGGGTGCCAAACTGGGTTACCCACAGATAGACAAACTTCCAGCCCTACTGACCTCTGCTATAGCTTGAAACCCTCTGCGTCAGCCTACTGAGGCTCTGCGCAACCTCTTTAGGTTTCTGCGTCACTCCTACAGCCTCTCTGTGGATGACACATGCCCTTCTGGCTCTGTGCAGTCTCTGCTACCTTTGCGTCTGTTTCTTCTGCGCTGATCTTCCATCTCTTTGTTCTGTACTTACTCTGATTGTTCTTTAGATCACTGGTTCAATTTCTCAGCAAACCCTGCTCCAGAAATTGAACTCACTGGTCTCCCTTAGTGTACTCTCCAAGTGACCCTCAAGCCTCCTCTTATACTTTTCCTGTTGACATCTCAACGGCTGAGATTAGGTCCCTAATTAACAACTAAGATTAGATCTGGCTTGATCCATGTCTTTTGAACCACTCTAACACAGATTCATATTAATACATATTAATATTTTATTTTCTCTAAGTTTAGACTTGGGGACTCCATTAAAAATATTAATTATTTTAATATCTCCTGATCTATTTAGAATCTGCCCAAACCCTTTCTGGGTATTGGAGATCTCATGTGCCCCAACCTCTCCACCAAATTTCGTTGCTAGAGCACATCCGATGCTACCCCAAATCAACAGAGTCTCCAAAGTTGCTTTCATTATCAGTGGATCTGCTTGAACTTGCAACTTTGTTCCGCCTCTGTGTTGTCAACAACCTTCCTCTTACATTCATTGCATCCACTGCATTCGTTGTGTTCGTTGCATTCGCTGCATTCGGTATGCTTCCTTCAACTGCTGTTCATGATGTTGCTTGCTATGATGGTGCTGCTGTCATAACTTGATGTCCTTGTCTACGAACAACTTGATATCTTCGTGAGAAGGCAAGCTCATAGACATTTGATCGATTGCATCTCTAGGTGTGCTTTGGACGATGTCTTCGACTCTGCTCTCTTGGAAACTATTGTACCTGCACTGCTGAAAGGCAGATGAACACCTGCAATACTTGGAGACATGGCAACACTCATGGCAAGCAATTTGTGAGTTGAAAACCAAAATGAACTTGAGAACTGACTTGCAACATACCTGTGTGACTAATCATGAAGGTTGCGTAATTTCGGCTGGGAGGTCAGGAGACCGACTGCCAAGACTGCACAAGGCATAGTCTGGGCTGCTGGGAGACTCACTGATTGCTGGAATTGTGCAGTGCACAATCTAGTTTGGTTGCTAACTGTTGGGATTGCGCAATGCGCAATCTTAGCTCGCAATGGCTGCAGGCTCAGTGACTGCATTGCGCAATTTTCTTGGCCAACAGTCATTGTCCCTCAGGATTGCGCAAAGTAGGCTTGGGGAACAATTGCTAGGCAGAAATGCACATTTTTGGAGAGGAAAGCAGAGCCTTCCCTCTCATGATTGTGCAATGCTGTCTTGGTGAGGCTCTTGGTAAGGTAGAGTTTGGGCCGAGGTTGGCCAGACTCGCCAACGGGCAACTGAAAGTGAATGTGAGTGCAAATGCATGCTGACACTGAGCGTAAGCATAAGTGAATGATCATGCATGCAAATGGTGAATGATAGATTCAGAAAATGGAACAACCTGCATGTGGGTGAGGCGAGTCGCTGAATCGACGACTATTCGCAAAAAATAGTTTCATGCATGTGACATCAGTGAGATGTTGACGAAAATTGAAATGGTGCTAGGACAAGCTAATATACATGTAAATGATAGCAAGCGTTCAAAGAAATCAAGCAAACAATAGTCATACAAGCGAAAACACAAAAGCGACAAAAATGCAACACAAGGCATGGGAAGTGGGCTTACCCCAAAACAGTGGAGCTAAGTGTGCCAATTGCACCTAGATGTGATGTGAGATGTCAAAGTTGCAAGGTTGATGTGAGGAATGAGCTTTGCAGCGTTTGGTTGATGAGTTTTGATAACATCGAGGTTGTGACGTGCATGCCACAAATCTACGGAAAGCAACACTTGGTGGGAGGTTTTTGAAATGATCTTTGCATGTAACCTCCAACTGCTAAACATAGATCCCTGAAACAAGGGATGCCTTTGCATGCTGCCTTGGGAGAAGCAACCCATGCATGCAAGTCTGTTTTGCTCGGTCTCGGAGGGAACCGGTCAACTCAACGGCACATGCAAGAGGCTATTCGGCTGCTTGAAGGAAATGCGCATTTCTGGCTGGGAGTTGGGTTGACTGCCCAAGAGATTTGCGCAATTTCTACACAAAGCAACTAACTGCTGCCCAGATTTGCGCAAATTTTGGGCTGAGTAGCCCTGTTGGGGAAAATTGCGCAATTCCTGCTGGGAGTGTTGACTGGTAGGATTGCGCAATCCTAGAGCCTAGCAGGCTGCCAGATAGGATTGCGCAATTTATGGAAGGAAGGCTGGTTGCCCTCTAGAAATGCGCAATTTTCTAGGGGAAGCTGCTTAGCCTGCAGTTGGACCAAGTCCAAGTGAACAACCTGTGAGGGGAATGCATCAAGCTGTGATCGACAAGCTACCTTTGCCCTCCAGAAATGCGCAATTTTCTAGGGGAAGCTGCTCAGCTTGCAGTTGGACCAAGTCCAAGTGAACAGCTTGTGAGGGGAATGCATCAAGCTGTGATCGACAAGCTGCCTTTGCTAAGCAAAACACTGAAGCTGGTGAACTTGATGAAGCAAGGCAAGATGCTGTGAAAGTTTGAAGGAAGGCTCCAAAATGAAGCTAAGGTGAAATTTTGGAGGGTGGTTGTAGCCGCTACAATAGGTTCAAGCTGGGATTCAAAGAAGGAAGAAAAGGAAGATGCTTTAATTGTAATAGGTTTGATCACTTCGCTAGAGAATGTTCTCACAAGAAGGATACTCCAAGAGATGATGACAACAATAACAACAACTTCAAGGGAAATGGAAATCAAAGGAACAACAGGTTCAACAACAAACGAAAGAGAAATGCTCCCGCTCCTTGAAATGGAAATGGTCGTCCTCCTAAGAAGTTGAGAATATCCAGGTATGAAGAAGTTAATGTTGTAAAGCAAAAATAATTTTATCTTATTTCTGCAGTCACCACTGCCTCTCCTCCAGATACATTGGATCATTGGTTGATTGATAGTGGTGCCTCAAGGAACCTCACTGGGTACAAGGAGGCCCTCTCAAACTTGGTTGAAAAGAAGACAAATATGGAGATTATACTTGGGGATAATACCACTTATCCTGTGAAAGGAATTGGGATTGTTACTCTTCACTTAAATCAAGGTCAAACCCTCCACTTACAAGAAGTGCTATATGTACCTGATCTGAAAAAGAACTTGGTTTCTATTTCTGTGATGGAAGATAAAGGTTTTAAGGTGACATCCATTAATGGGAAGGTTCGTGTTTGGCAAAGGAACCCAAGAGATGCATTCACTCTTGGATTCAGGGTTGAAGGTCTCTATCAGGTTGGAGGAAGTCCGTTGGGAGAGATGACTTGTGATACTTCTCTTCAATCCGAATTATGGCATTGGAGATTTTCTCACCTTCATTTCAAAGCCTTACCTAATGCAAGGAAGATGGTCTTAGGTACGCCCGAATTCATCTTAAATCATGAAGGTGTTTGTTAGGGATGGAAAACATACAAGGTGACCATTCCCCTCAAGTGAAACTCAAATCACCGATATTCTTCAATTGGTCCATTTTGATCTATCAGGTATGTTTCCCGTGACATCTTTGTGTGGATATATGTACTATGCTATTTTTGTGGATGACTTCTCTCGCAAAACATGGATCTATTTCTTAAAGAAGAAGGATTAAGTATTCAAATGGTTTCTCTCTTTCAAAGCCTTGGTCGAGAATCAAACAGGGAAAAAGATCAAAATATTGAGGATCGATAATGGCACTGAATATGAGTCAAATGAATTCAAAGACTATTGTAGAGAAGCTGGCATTAAGAGGGAGACAACTACTGCATATACTCCTAAACAAAATGTTGTTGCCGAAAGGAAGAATCATACTATCGTAGAAGCCACCCGTGATATGCTACATGATGAAGGTCTTCTGAAGTTCTTATGGGGAGAAGCTACCAACACTGTTGTGTATGTCCAAAACAGATGCCCACATCAAGATTTGGACGTCAAGACACCCGAAGAAGTTTTCACCGATAAGAAACCTGATGTTTCTCATTTTAGAATTTTTGGCTGTCCTGTATATGTTCATGCGCCGAAAGAGAAAAGAAACAAACTAGATGCAACTGGGAAGAAAGGAACGTTTGTGGGCTATAGTGAAACTTCGAAGGCATATAGAATCTATGTGCCTGGTCAAAGGGAAGTAGAATGAAGTCACGATGTCACCTTCAATGAAGATTCTGCTCTTAGAAAGATCCGAGATCTTCCTATCCCTAGGAAGGACAATGATGATACTGATGCAGAAAAGTAGGATGAACCTCTGTCTGATGAGCCGATGCCTGATGTGGAAGGTTCGATGGATCCCATTGATCCACCTACTAGTGAGCCCTCTACTTCAAGGAAAAGGCCTTTGTGGCTCAAAGATACTCTTGAAGATGCTGAGAAACATACGACGGGGACATTTCGTGAAAGCAAGAAGCTGAATAGGTACCAACGGTACTTAGCTGCCATGAGTACCATTTTACAATCCGAGCCTTGCACATTCGAAGAAGCCGTGAAGCAACATGTTTGGAAGGATGCGATGAACGAGGAGTATGAGTCGATCATGAAGAATGATGTCTGGGATGTGGTTCCTAGACCTAAGGACAAGTCAGTGATCACTTCAAAATGGCTCTACAAGATCAAACATGGAGTTGATGGGAGTGCTGAAAATTTCAAGGCTAAATTTGTAGCTCAAGGCTTCTCTCAAAAGGAAGGATTAAACTATGATGAGATATTTGCACCAGTTGCTCGATATACCACCATCTGTTTGGTTATAGCCTTGGTGCTTCACAAGGATGGAACCTACACTAGATGGATGTCAAAACTGCCTTCTTGCATGGTTCTCTTAAGGAGCAAGTATATGTGGAACAACCCAAGGGGTTCGAGGTTCAAGATTGTGAGACACATGCATGCAGGTTGAAGAAAGCCCTCTATGGGTTGAAGCAAGCCCCTAGGGCTTGGTATGAGAGGATCGATAGCTATCTTATGAAGTTGGGATTTACAAGTAGTGATGTTGACCCAAACCTATACTTCAAGATTGAAAAGGAAAAACCTCTCATTCTAGTCCTTTATATGGATGATCTCTTTATGACAGGTGATGACCCTCTCATTCATCAATGCAAGAGGGAGTTGGCTTCCGAGTTCGAGATGAAGGGTATAGGACTAATGCATTATTTCCTAGGGCTGGAGGTCTAGCAACAAGCAGGTGAGATTTTCCATTCTCAGGGAAAATACATTGTGAAGCTACTTGAGAGATGTGGGATGGTGGATTGCAAGTCCATGACTACTCCGATAGAACTCAACTTTAAGAAGCTATGTGGAAGTGTTGTTGGGCACAGATTAGCAAACCCTACAGAGTATTGTCAACTTGTGGGGGCCCTAATGTTCTTTGTCAACTCCCATCCTGACATATGCTTCGTTGTGAATAGGTTGAGTCAATATATGGTCAAGCCTCATCACATTCATTGGATTGCTGCTAAGAATCTCTTGAGGTATCTTTGGGGCACAATCCACTATGGACTGAGATACACTGCCAAAAATTTGAGGCTACATGGATATTCTAATGCTGACTGGGCAGGTAGTGTAGTGGATCGTAAGAGCATGTTTGGGTGTTGCTTCTCTTTGGGGTTTGCTTCTATATATTGGATGAGCAGGAAGAAAAAATTGGTTGCACTAAGCACTGTTGAGGTCGAATACATTGCTGCGAGTATGGCCTGTTGTGAAGCTATTTGGTTAAGGAAGCTCTTCAGTGAGCTATTTGAGCACATGCTGGATACCACCGTGATCTTCTGCGACAACCAGAGTGGGATTCGCCTTCCTGTTGGGAAACTGAACAACATAGTGACCCATCTTCCCACAAGCAAAGCATTTCACTTTGAACATGTCCTTCTCCTTAGCCTTCTGCTTCCCCTTCTCCTGCGTTGCTCCACTAGAAGACCCCTTCTTGATCTTCTTACCCTTTGCCGCAAGAGCAACATTCTCCTCTTCACTTCCCCCACCACTCTTGCTATCACCTCTCACACTCCTCTTGATCTCCTCTTGGATGAAATCGTCCCACATCCTCCTCCAACCAGGAAAGTGCTCTCTGGTCACCAAGTCGTGGATAAGGCCATCCCACTTCTTGGTGAACTCATCTAAGGCAATCTGAACCAACTGCTCCTCTGGAACAACCTCTCCAACGACAGCTAACTCATCCTTCACCTATGAGACTCAGGTGAGGAAAGATGTCACACTGTCGGTCTTGGTCATCTTGGTGTTGTGTAGTTTTTGTTTCAACACCATCTTCTTGTTCTCATTAAAACTCTGGTGCAAAGAGACCAAGGACTCCCATGTCTGATATGCATATCTCATCTTTGAAACATGAGGGAATAAATGGTCCTTAATGGCATCTAGAAGGATCCTCTTTGCCTTAACATTCTTCTTGTTGAACTCCGCCAACTGCATTGGATTAGTGGGTGCCTACACAACTGCTTCAACAACATCCCACGCTTCCACCTCCTCCAGTAAAAGCATAATCCTCTCCTTCCATGGGCCAAGTTTTCAGCCCCCATCAATCTGTTCTCTACTCTCAACCCAGTAGCCATGACCCCACAACCAACAAAATGAAGAAAATCTAGAAGCTAGAACTTTCATCCCTCTGAACTGCTGAAGTCAGTTTCAAAGGTATGGTTCACTATTTGAAGACTTTAGTAGCTTGCTGTCCTCTTTATCAGCTGACTGAAAATGAAGATTTAAGCCTCAACTTGGCTCAACATTGCTCTGATACAATGTAGAAAAGTTATGATCTGCACCCTTAACTAAGTTTACAAGTTTGCATGTGTTGTTTAGGCACAACCCACATGTTTTGTCATGCTGTTATAAATTTCAGTATGCATTAATTGTAAACATTCAAAGAACACTTCTACTATTTTTCAATTTCCTATCAGCTGAAAATTAACCCGTAATTTTTGGCAAGCATTCACACATGTGAGACACTTGTTTTTGGTCAAGGTGATCCCGGAAAAACCCCACAGCGTCTTGGGGAAAACCAATCTTCAAAGGAGGATTTTATTGCTTGAGAAAATTAGTTTAAGTACATAAAATAATCACAATACTTATCTCCCTTAGCAGCTGAAGCATTAAATGCAAATTTGGAAATTTGTGCCCACCGATTTCTTCAGATTTTCACAATTTTTATGCCCAAGAATTCTTGCCTCGAAATCAATGCCAAATCTGTGTCAATTTCTGTGCAGAAAATGCTTTGAAATTTGTGCCTGAAGATGACTGTTGTTCCATGAAAATCACGCCAAGTGACAGTTAAGAGCCCCCTTGAAATTCGTGTTGCTTGTAGCACTAGCCCCAAAATTCGTGCTTCGAATTTCAGGCCTGAACAACGCAACAACCTCCCTCAAATTTCGTTCCCAGGGGCCTCAAATTTCGTGTTGCAAATTTGTTATTGTGTTCCTTGATTTTCGTGCCTCTCTCCTTGAAATCTGAGTTGTTCCTCGATTTCTGTGTTGCCTCCTCGAAATTCATGCCCTAGTTCCTCTCTCCTTCTTGGAACTCGAGCCATCCTTTCTCAGCTGCAAATTCTTCTTGAATTTCTCTTCTCCTCTTGTCCTCATGCTCTCTCAAGTGTGAAGTGAAGAATGAGCCTCCCTTTTCTCCTTTTGTCTTCTTAGAAAAGATTGAATCCCTAAACCTAGGATCCAATGGATGAGATTTAATTTCCAAATCTCAAGATGTGTGGTTGAGATTAATTCTTTCAATTGAGCCCGCTCACACATTGACCCCATTACTTAAAAGTCTCCTAGTACCCTTTTCAAGTTGTGTACCTTTTTCTATTTTTTTCATAAAGTAATTTTTCACCTCATTTCAATAATAGAAAAGTACACTATGTACTTTACACATAAAGTCACTTTATAAAGTACAAGTGACTTTAATATTAGGAAAAAGTACATTTTACAACAATTTCAAGTATCATTTCCACCCATGACATTAATATAACTCAGAAATGTCACCAAGACAAAAGTTATTAATCTTTCTAGTAGGCTAAAAGGGATAAATGCTTAGTAACACCTCCCCTTGGTACTATTTCCAACCGTTCGAACATGATTTAATAAAACAACACAAATGTATATAAACTTTATATTTGATTTTTAAACCTTGGATTATGCATATCCAAGGTATGCATACCAAATTTCGAAATAAATTTTGAACCAAATTTTATCCTCGAGTCTTAATGCCTTCGGCCTTAACACAAAATTCTTACAAGGAGATTTTATAAACATAATATGCGTATGTAATTACATTAAATATGCAATTTAAATTAATTAATCAAAATGATCAAAATAACCCCTCCTCCATGGGTGTGATACCCTTCACTATATCAATAGCCCTCCGAGGCTAAAATTGATCAAATTTTAACAAACTGGCCTTGTAATTGAACCAAATTAGCCATCGCCAAGCCTTTCTGGCAACTTTAATCTAATTCTAGGGGAAATTATTCCATTCACCTTCTCCGAACATTTGTCAAACGTTTAGCAAGAAACCTGTATTTCCATAATTCTACAATAATCAAGTACAATGTTCCAACACTTATCTAAAGAGAAGAACCGTTTGGCTACATGCTCTCCATGTTCCTCCTAGCCATAGACCGGGTGGTTCATAAGCTCAACCATTGGTCACCTTCAAGCTGGGACAACAACTCCAAAGGCAACATTCAACAATAACAACACAAAACCTAGGCCATGACACCAACCCCAGTAGCCTTATTCTCCAATCATAGGCTCATGTCCCCCTAATCGGCACCCAAGTAATGCACCCTGAAACCCTCGGCATTGCATACCTTCCAAGGTGACTTATGGTTGGCCGGAATAGTCTCTTCCTGCAACTCCAGGAGCCCAGTCGCTGCTTGGTGTCCCAGTGGCGAAAAACCAAACCGAAATCCCCACAGCTGGTCTAGAGCCCCAACTAAGACTCACTAGCTATCTCTGACCGAGTTCCCCACCAGAACTCCATGGCATCAAGCCATAACCAGCGCCAACAAGCCCTTGAAGCCACCAAGCTCATAGAGCTACTTTGGAGCTCACATAAAATCGAGATAAATCCTTGGCCACAATTAACTTAATAACTGTACCCTGGTTGGACTCACTGACCATCAGTGCTCAGACTCAATTTCTTGAATCTCTTCCTTAATCATCCATTCCATGAATCCATCCCTAATAAAACAAAGCCATCCCCCCTTTAAATGGATGTCGCCAACTGGCCATGTGGTGCTCATTGAAGCCACGTGGGCCCCAAGATGCACTTTTCACCAAAACAAACCCAATTGTTGCCTTTTTGCCTTGGATTTGCGTCCTCCATACTCTCTCTGTGGAGTGGGCTCCGCAGCCAGCCTAATTTTATTAATCATAAAGATATGTACAATTTACAATATTTACATCATGGCTTTCCTGGCCACTCATAAAAACATTTGGGCCACTAGCCCCAAAAACTATCTAATGTCAATACATGGGCACGCAGACCACATAGTAAAACATCGAGCTCACCAGCGTAATATATCGAGTACATATATTTATATGATCAAAACAGGTAGGGGAATTACATGAAATATCTCGAGATGTAAATCCTTCCTCAAGTTTTACACTCAAAAGAGGTTTCCATCATGAAAGATTTGATCCCTCTTGGCGCTTGGTAGATATGGAGTTAAGATGGATGACCCCCTCAAATTTGCAGTATAAGTGGTTAATCCTCGAGAAATGTGCCATAAAGTAAAAACGAAGGTAGTGCTCAACATAACTATATGGTCAACCCTGTAAAGAACAAATCCCAATGACTAGTCCCAATAGATCTAGGGCATCCCATAACCAAAGTGAATATCTCATGGGAGTCAACAAATATAGTTGTTGGAAAGCTCCATCATCTAGAAAAAGTGCTAGAGGAAAAGCACTATCAAAATGCAGTTAGTACACCCAAGATGCCATCCAAATGTAATAAATGCCCACACCTTCCAGGGCACTCAGGGCACTCAGGGCACTCCATAAACAAGTCCACATGTGGAGCACATCAACCAGTAAGCTATATGTCATGATAATAATTCCCAAAGGTGAGAAATTTGCCACATCACCAAAGTACTCCAGCAACATCAAGCAATAGTGGTGTGATCCAAACCATAGGCACCAGGGGTCACCATAGAAGATAGGCAAATGTGCAAAAATACAACTTTCATTAAAATGGCTCAGCACCCACCAAGGTGGTCAACAGATACAACTGTCACAAGAAGAGCAATTTGATGAAACTGTGCACTATTAATATGCCTTCTGGTCCATTAAATGCTCAATGAAATAAACCTGTAAGTTTCTGACCAGTGTGATGAGCATGCCAAAATCTGGTAAACTATAGGGAAAATGCATCTGCATAGGGAAATGATGCCTCTTAAATCAAAATACTCCATACACAGCGTGCTTGGGCATGGTCTCCAAGATGAAAAATATCTTCATACAATATGATGTATAACAATCGCCACAAATTGTGTCAATTTAGGATTAGAGTTGAGTCATCTGCTAAGTGGATATTGACGAGTTGGTTACCATCTGGCAAGCAGACGCCTCTGATTTGCCATATTTTTGACATTTTTGAAATACCATTATTGAGCTTTTCTCCTGAAACTATGTCATCCATTCAAACTGTAGTTAATATGGTGGGCAGTGGCACTTATTTGTTTAAATCACTGATACATTTGAAATTTTGTGATGTAGCTTCTGTAATCGATGACTATGCACTGAGGATCGTAGCAGAGGCAGCACCTCACAAACTTGCAGACCCTTTTGACTATGGTGGAGGCCATGTCAATCCCAATAGAGCAGCTGATCCAGGCCTTATATATGACATGGAAAGCGCAGATTATATACCATTTTTATGCAGCATGGGATACAATGAGTCATCCATGCGTTTGATAACAGGAAAACCCAATGAATGTAGAAAAGGTTCAAATCCTTCATCGGATCTAAACCTCCCATCAATCTCAATATCCAATCTAATGGGAAAATTCCTAGCATCAAGGACAGTCACAAATGTAGGCCCAGAATGTTCCTTATACAAAGTAAAGGTAGAGCCCCCACCGGGGGTGAAGGTTAAGGTGATGCCTAAAGTTTTATCATTTAATTCCACCATTAAAAAACTGTCATTCAAAATTATTTTCAAGCCCGCCTTCAATTTGGAAGGGAGATACTCGTTTGGAGCTCTTGTTTGGAGGGATCACAAACACATTGTGAGAACTCCTATTGCAGTTCGCATTGCAGATGCATGATTATTTTTTCTTTCTCCTTTTTTTCCCTTCTTGTTTCAGCTGGAAGCTCAGGCCTCAAAGGTAATTCCATAGTTATTGAGCAACTATGTTCTCACCACGGTTTGGGAGGTTAGCCTTGCTTGTAGCCATAAGAAGAAAAATGTTTTATCTGTTTATTCTGAAATTTGGAATAAAAGGTTTATGTCGGATTTAAGAATGGTGGTGGTGGGGTTGAGTAAATAATTTTTGGATTATGGGTTAAGTGTAATGTTGAAATGAGTCCCTATTTGCATGTGTGGATCTGGGGAAGCTGCTGAAGTTCTTATCATACCGTGGTGATTTAATTATATGAGTTTAATTTATTAGTTTATGTTTTTGTGGCACACATGGGATAATAAAGGCACATGGGAGTGACGATTCTAAGCAAAGCATTCCACCTCAAATAATGAATGGATGGGATTTATAAATCAAATTGTAGCAATTAAGTTTTGTTTATATATTTGTTATGTAAAGCAACTGTATGATCTGATCGGAACTCAACTATGGTGCATGGTCAGTTGCATTGAATTCAGAACAAAAAGGTTGGGGATCTGACAAAACATTGTTAACTTGAAATGCACATTGTCTCGATATCAAATTATTTTCCAATGGTCAGGTTCAAGGCATTAAAACCATCATCAAAATAACTTTCCTATTTATGAATGCTTTTAGAGCCCTGCAAAACTAGAAACATCTACAATGAACATATGAATGTCTTCCATGGAGATATTTGAGAAGGAAAAATATCCTAAATATACCACACTCTCTTGATGAAGGTAAAAGTTCATTATCAAAATCTAAATAAGAATTATAGTGTAAGACCTAACCAAGGTTGGTATTATTATTTATTTTTCGATTAGAGACTACTCACAGAAAGAGACAAACATTGTATTTATAAATGCCTTTTATATTCCCTAACAAAATTTTAATTCTTCTCAAAATCTTTTAATTTTTAGGTTGTGAAACTTAGAGCTCAAACCTAACTCTATACCTATTAAATTTCACATGTTCTCTTTGCACCAATCAACTTGTAAAAATGAACAATCCTTGTGTTGTGTGAGTTGTTGGGACATGCTCCAATGTGTCCTCGCTTGAATGTAAATTTGAAGTCTTAAGTGTTAGAAAATCGGAAAGATAGAAAAATTTTCTGACGCTGATAATTACTTATGAAATCTTAGTGTTCTTATTAACTTCTTTATGTTCTTCCTTTATCTTTGTTTCATCACGCAATTACCAAAAGTAAAACATGAAGATCAATGGACACCAGATATAGGCACTCAGTCAGGGCTAAAACCCCTTTATAGGGGAAAACTCAGTCAAAACTCTTCCTTCA
This sequence comes from Pinus taeda, assembly GCA_000404065.3. Lineage (NCBI taxonomy): Eukaryota > Viridiplantae > Streptophyta > Pinopsida > Pinales > Pinaceae > Pinus > Pinus taeda. The sequence continues at coordinate 134,693 of APFE030325505.1, forward strand.
ATTGATTCAAATTGAGATAGACCAAGACCCTAGACCAAAAGACCTTCCTCCTCCACTAAGTCAACTCTTACTTTTGATAGATGGCCTCTTCTAAAGTTACCAAGTGCCAGCGTCTTAAATACAACTTCAACCTATAATTTTGACCCCCAGCTTTAGAACTTCGACCCAACTTTAGGATTGCAATTTCAATCTAGTAAACTTAGTAGCGCCAACCTAGCAACTTCACAACTTCGACCTTGATGTACCTTCACAGCGTTGATACAACTTCACAACTTCGACCTTGATGCAGCTTCACAACTTTGATGCAGTGTCCCAACTTCGATGCAGCTTCGGAATATCGGTGAACATGAGAGGGAGAGAGACCCAAAAACTTCGATTCCAACTTCCTTCTTGAGCTTTGCACTTTTTCTGCTCCCAACTACTACAATTCGAACTTGTGTTAGATGTGCTACAAAATGAGTCGATTTGCTCCAATATATAGTGAGTTTGTGAGGTTGAATTCCCTTGTTGAGGCCGACTTGTCCTTTCTTGAAGCTGACTTGGTGGAAGAGCCCTAATTGACCTATTTTACAATAAAATAAATTTCTTTCTTGACAAATAAAGCCCAAGAAGGGTCTTTTACATTATGACATCGACAAGGACACTTGACATAAAACCTAGAAGTCTTCAATGGATACTTTGACCTAAAAACAATTGACCCAAGCATGAAACCCATGCTTTAATAAATCAATTGCTTTAATAATAAAATTTCTTTTTCTTTCTTTGACAAATATATTACATCATGACTTAAATACAATTATGAAGACCAACACTAGTTACATTCTTCAACACTCCCTCTTAACTAGGGAGGTATTCATAATTACATATATATAGAGGTACATGGAAGATCTCCAAAATTAATTATGAAGAGTTTTAGCACACTCAGTGTTGCAGACTAGAAAGCTGACCAGCGTATTCTATTCGAGTGGGACTAAGATGGACTCAAGCTTTCAGTCTAGGTACCATTAGGATTACTTGATAACCATCAACCCATAGATCTAGGCGTGTATCCAAGGTCAGACCTCCATGACCAATGCCATCCTCCCTCTTCGAGATCTAGAAATCAACACATGGGCTGACCAGATGTCCTCCCAAGCATCTTCCATTAGATGCTTCATCTCCCCCTAATAAACCAAACCAAATATATCCATTTGTCCAAACATGCTTCCAATGTGTTCATTCTTCTTATGGAGAGATCTTGCACAATCACAAGCCCAATCAATGATAAACTTTCAAATATATAAATAATTAAATACAAACCTTCAGGGCCTTCATTCATTCTAATGTTGCTTTCATCATCAAGTTATCCATATGCAATTTGTCAGAAGCTTTCTCTTTCTTTTATTTTTTTCAACAACACCAAATACATTTTTAGTACATTGCAAATTTATTTGCAGTGCTTTCATTCTTTTCTTCAAGGTATTTATTATAACATGCCCTTCCTCTCAACTGAGGAGATGGACTCTTTCTTCTATTCAGGCTCCCTCTCAACTTGGGGATATCAACAACTTCATCACATCAGAGAAACTTCATTCTTTCAAGGCTTCATCTTTCTTATCGTATCAAGGTTATCTTGATCATCATCATTCTTATAGCTTCTTTTCATCATGCTTATTATTATGAACATCTTCAATCGTGAACATCTCCAACATCTTGAAGATCATGTACCTGCAAAACTTTAATAGCAAGTACAACCAAATACAAACATATAGAAGCATGAAGTTAACTATATCAAAATCATGTTACTATAATGGAAGCATCAACTCAGATAACAAAGGTTACATCTTTTTACATACTAGACTTCAACTTCTTGTAAGGTTTTGTTACAAACCCTAGATTTCATCATCAAGACTTAAAGCATCTCAATCAAGATATCAATCTCATTATAACACATATATCTATGGTTTCACTGTTACTCTCATAGTTATTTGATAGACTATACTAGGATTTATTCCAAATCCTAGATTTTAATCAAAAGCTAAACAATCGAAAACAATATCATCATATCCTAGAACATCAATCTCTACTAGCATTTTGTTACAAACCCTAGAATTATAAAATATCAACAATTAGGTTAGCATACTAGAATATACATATCTAGGATTTCATGCACTAGCATCTCGTATCAATATACATATCTACTATGTAAACAAACATTAATACATCAAAATTAGGTATACAACAATTTCATTTAGGCTAGCTTTTCGATCGAAGGAATATACATCAAAGGTTTCTTTCCTAGGATCTTACTTACAAGGGTTTTGTTCACAAACTCTAATTCACCAAAATCTAGGGATTTAATACATAATTTAGACATTAACAACAAACCCTAAAGGGCTAGGGTTTCTATCATAACAATACCAAACCCTAAACATCAAAAGAATAGGATTTCTACATTTCATCAACAACCCTAAGTAGACTAGGGTTTCATAATCAATATTGACACACCATTAGCAACAAGAGGTTAGGGTTTTGTAGTAAAGGTTAGGGTTACACAAGAATGATCAAATAATATCATGATGCTAGATTCAATCTAATGATTAATCACCTTAACAAGAATCTTTCTGATTCAAAACCCTAGACATAATGTTGCCAATAATGTAAAGCAAATGTAGAGAATGAACATACTTTCTACATGAAGAGAATTTTATAACAACTTATATTCTAAGACATACCTTGAGTTGTTCTTTACAAACCTTGTAGGACATTAATTATTGAAGGGCTTCCTTTGCAATAGAACTACTACCATGCTCCAAGTCTATCCTTTGAAGTCTCTTTCATAACCTTTGTGTATTCTGCAATTTTTTCCTACCAAGGAAAATACAAAGAAAAAGGTTATTAACATATAATACAAACAAATCTTGATATGAGAGAAAAGTCGAACATAAAAGAGGAGACCAAGAACAAGATATTTATCTTTGGTAAAATGGTGAGAGCTCCCTCTTAATCTTGAGGGATACCTCCATTGAGTTCTTCATATTGATATTTTCTACTCCTTATGACTTGGCCTTAAAACTCCTTATTCCCCTTTCAATAGATCTCTAGGTTGCCTTTTTCTCCCTTCTTTCACCTTAGCTCTAATACCATGTTAGAAAATCGGAAAGGCAGAAAGTTTTTCTTGTGTTGATAATTACTTGTGAAATCCTAGTGTTCTTATTAACTTCTTTATGTTCTTCCTTTATCTTTGTTTTATTACGCAATTACCAAAAGCAAAACACGAAGATCAATGGACACTAGATGTAGGCACTCAGTCAGGGCTAAAACCCCTTTATAGGGGAAAACCTAGTCAAAACTCTCCCTTCAGTAGATTCAAATTGAGATAGACCAAGACCCTATATCAAAAGACCTTCCTCCTCCACCAAGTCAACTCTTCCTTTTGATAGATGATCTCTTCCAAAGTTACCAAGTGCCAGCTTCTTAAATGCAGCTTAAACCTAGAATTTGGACCCCCAGCTTCAGAACTTCGACCAAACTTTAGGATTGTAGTTTCAATCTGGTAACTTCAGTAGCTCCATGGAGAGCACCCACTTCTAGGCTTTAGCATATATCCCACCATTAACCGATTGGGGATTCCTAGGCCCACTGAGGTACACAATACCTGGCTTTAACACAACCCACAGTCTGGTTCAGGGCTCACTATGCTAGTGGCTTTATCACAATCCACAGTCAGGTTCAGGAATCATTGGGCCATGCGTTATTTCTTTTAGAGATCCACCTCACTCAACTTCGAATCCATCTGACAATGTAGCTCAACTAAAACATGAGAACCCCATCACACCATGGCTATTCGGAAATGGGAAGGCTAGGCTGAAAATATTGTCACGCCTAGCAAAACCCATGCTATAACAACAAAGAACAACATGCAATACCATGCATGCCAAATCTAGCAAGGAAAACACACATGCAAATCGATACCTGCAAAGAATCCTGTTGTAGTTGCTTGATCCTACTCTTCCTTGGTTGTTCATTCCTTCCTCTTGCCTTATTTTCATTTCTTGATCCATTGCTGAGCAAAAGCTTGAGAAAAAATTTGTCAACTAATCCTCAGAAGCTTTTTTATCAATGAGGCCTCTATTTTATTCAATTTCTGTTATTTTCCTTCATTTTCCTCCTCACATGCAACCTGCAACCTTTCACCTTCTTTTTCTCTTAATTTCCTTTATTTTCAAAAATGAATGTGTCAAAAATGCCATTTTACCTTTCCAAAGCCTTTGCCAATTTCCTTTAGCCATAGTAACCAAAATGAACACTCACTAGGATGTTTTTCCCAACATTCAACTTGGAATACATGTCCCACGACCGTTGTCTTATATTTTTATATTTACATGGATTTTTAACCAGCGTTGTTACTGAACCCTCCCCTGTGGGGGAACACCGTCCTCAGTGTTCAATGACACCTATAACCAGCAAGACCGCTGAAAACAAAACATACTGCCCATGGAGCTTTATAACATAGCTCGTTGCAGTATTTACAATGATCATCTGCTAAAACATGACAAACATACCGTTTACTTGAGCTTTAAGGCACAACTCATTACAATATTTACAATAATAACCACATATACACACATACACATTTTCCTCATCCAACAAATAATCATACTATCTACGAAGCTTTATAAATCCAACTCAATACAATATTTACAATAATACACACATATACACATATGCACATTTGCTCAACCAAAAAATAAAAGGATACGATGCCTACATCTACAAGGGAATCCAGAGGCTCATACCTCCAACCTTAAAGTAATACCAAGATTCACCTCCTTCTGAGGAAGTCTCAAATACACTTCAAGGTCAAATCTACATCTAATGTCTAGCGCTATAATCCTACGCCACATGTCCTCTCAGTGACTAGTTATCAGCTCATTGTTCCAGGGCGCACTCCCAAGGTGCATTTGATTCCATCGGGCAATACTAATGACCAAAACAAATCCATCCCCAACCTTCCCTTCTCTGCTACACAGTCACTCAAGCAATCCGATCACCCCTTTTGTTGTAGTCACCCACCTTCCAAGTTCCTCGACATCCCCTATCTTGGGCGATCCATCCGTTGGCAAGGCTTCCTCGCATCAGAGGGTCAAACAACCAAGGCTTATACCTGCCTCAAAACCATCATACTGTTCATAGCATGCTGATGGAAATCAATGGACATTATTAGGTACCAGTGTCCCACAATGGACCTGATTTTGAAGTGCTTTACCAACATACTGCTGCCTGTTCCAGTTTCTTCTTTTATTGCTGCTAATGCTTGCCATCAGTTTCGACCACCCAACCGGGAATTTCCCATGCCTTTTTGTACCAAGCACATAATTTCCATTAGATTTAAAATAAATTGAAATAAATGCACATCATACCTCATTGGTAGTTTGTCGATAAGGTATACTTGCAATTCTGTTCATTTCCTGTCACAACAAATTGTGACTAATATCTTTGACCAAATCATCATGGATTAACATATCACATCAGGTTAGCTCAAAACACAACCATCATAGGTCAAAATCATAAATCACATGTACCCATCATAAACCAGAATCATAGATCACATGTAATCATCATAGACCAGAATCATAAATCACATGTAACCATCACAAGTCAGAATCATAGATCACATGCATATTAAAACTGAAATAAAATACCGATACTTATCCTTCATCGATCCTTACTTCTGCCTTTGTTCTTTTTGTACACACACCAGATCGATTGCCACACCCAAAAAACACCCAATGCCTTTTCTTTTCTTCAATCACGTACACATACACATACACAATGTACATCACAACACATACATCCACACAATGTGCGACACCACACAATACATGTACCTATATCTGGCGTACAACACAACACAATACATGTACTACATATAATATAACACAATAGGTACACATGTCACGATACCACAACTATACAATGCACATACATAGTACTGCATGCCTGCAACACAACATGTACGACGTACGCACAATACCACATGTACACCAGTACCATATGTACAACATGTACACAGTACCACCTATACACAACATCGCCTGCACAACATGTACACAATATCACATGCACACATCACCATATGCACGACATGATCACAACACTATCTGCACATATCACCACATGTACAATATGTACATGACACCACATTCTCACAACACCATTTGTACAATCATGCACACAATACCAGATGTACATAGCACGACATATACAACATGTACATAACATCATATGTACACAACACTGCATATCCAACATGCGCAAAACACCATATGCACACAACATTACATATCCATCATGCACACAATACAATATGTACACAACACCACATATCCAACATGTACATAGCACCACCTATACCCAACACTACATATGCAATATGCATACAACACCATATATACAAAAGGCATACAACATCATAGATAAAAATACTACAAATATTACATGTACACATCACCATAGGTACAATCACTGAATATACAATATGCACAACATATACACAACAATAGTACTGCACATCCAAAACCACATTGTCTCTACCAAGCAACCTTGCTTCAAGTGTCTCTCTGCCATCCATGCTTATCCTAGCATGTCGCAGATCTCACTGCTTTCATTTAGCGGATGTATCCCTCAGAGTTACTTGTCATAACATAAAAATAGACGTAATACAAGCATACAATATCAATTCATATCCACACGATATTGACTTCGTATATTTTTTATGACTACCCTCCCCACTTGATTCCCCATAAGACCAAGAACCTCGTCATGCCTCTCACTAGCATAAGCAACCATTCCTCCACAAGAATGATCTCTGAGAACCTTGTTGGACAGTGAGATAGATACATATACATAAACATTAGCATAAAAGAATCATGATCTTGTCGGACAACAACATACACACACGTATATACGTATATAAACATCAACATAATCATGATCATAACATAATTACCAAATAACATAAGGTCAAGATTAAGAGAACTCCCTTTATCTGTGCACACCGTGCACAACATTGAGAATAATCGTTCCCAACATAGCCAAGGCATTTGACGCCTCATATCCATTTACTTCACCTTTCCTATTACCTTTCTCTTGACTGTACTGCCACTATTCATTTACACCAATGGACCGAACCAATCCAATCGATTGTCATACTCTTGCCTTCTGTTGCCCTTATACATGCACAAAGATTCATTACATGTTGGGTTTCATTAAGCTCTTCGCGAGTCCATTAGCTTTCTCCTTTTCCCAATCAATTCCCAAGAATCAAAACATAAAAGGCAAGAACAAGAGAAAACCATGAAAACCATTAGCAATACGACATCACAAACAAAGTGGTATGTCCATACACTAGGCATAAACAAAGCTGCAAATCAAGTGCAAACCAAGAACAAAGAATCGAAATCACAATACTCTCAACAAACACCATGACTCAATCCCCATGGTTCCCAGTGCTTCCAAAGGAAAGCTAAACCTGATCCTTGTTCAGAATTTCATGGCAGTCCCTTTGCCATGTAATTCCCTGCATCATATTGCCATAAACACATAAATGTCAGTGCATAAATAAACATAACAATACGTCTGTTACCTTACCTTGTTGTGCCAAGCACGTTGCTTGCAATTGAACACATCCACACCATCTTTCAAGGGACTCCAATCCTTTGACGAATAACCATAACTAGAACCAATTGTTATACTTATCAAATACATATTTATGAATATAACACATATCCTCATAGTGTCAAACAAATTCAAGGTTAAGAAGATTTCTTGTATGCAAAGAACCCATTCGTTTGGAATTGTGGTTTCTAAACACAGGCAAAGAAATTTTCACCCAATTCCTTTCTTTTAACTTTTCTTTGTTGTAATTGAGTCTTACTATGCATTGTCACATCACCCAAATTTTAGTTATATAAACACATCAACTATTACCTTGTCAAGCTAATACCAAGCATGTTGCCTTGCAATTGCTCACACATGTCAGTTTCACGTTCCAAAGATCAATACATCATGTATATTAATTTGAAATCAACCTTTGCCAAGTCTAACAACCATGTCATACTCAACAATCAACTCACATTCATAAGTCATAATACATAATGCTACAACTATCACCTACTTACATTCAATTACATATCAACTGTCTCAACACATATGTGTTAGTACAATCATCTTAAAACAAGATCATTCTTTCGAGCAATCTTACATACACATAGTCATATTATGCAATTCATCAAACATTCAACCAACTTGCAAACATACCATGTTAAATAAATCAACTAGATGACATAACCAAATGCTCAAACATCAAATAGATGACATAGTCAAACTCATACCTTAATGTATCTCAGGGGATGCTATCTTGTCTACATAATCAATCCAGATTAGCATAATATAACTTCACGACATATCAATTCAAACATAGATAAGGTCATGACATCCATACTAGTCATTAGCTAACATGTTCATATCGTAAGCTCATAAACAATTGTCATTCATGCATAACAATCACATATGCATAGTCAGTCTAGATTAGTACAACACACTATCACAAATAGGTCGACTCATGCCTGAATACCATAACCATAATCATCTACATAGACCAATCCAGGTTAGCCTGATACATGTAACATCAAGATCTTCAATGCAATGAACATAACCATCATGCATATGACCATAATGCATACAACAAGTTACTATCATTGATGACTATATGACACGTGTATATGACTACACTAATCAACTAGTGTTTATCATACATGTAACCATAACAACAATAACATGACAAGTATACAAGTAACCCTAATTCTTATAACAACCATTAACCACCTAGCACCATAAAAATTTATATGACGATATGCTCTTACCCCGAAGTCTAGTGTTGCAAGCTCGCTTTGATGATCTACAACTCCGTCTCTTTCTCAGCCAACATATTATCATCATAACATACCAATATCATCATGATGACCTAATTGCATACAATGACTTTATGCACAACAACCTTCACCATGAAAATGCATGCATAACAACATATAAACACCGACATGCACAAAAAATGCATATATAACCATACACTCATGACGACCCATCCCACAACAACACCATCAACCTTCACATGGCGACATCACTACAACCATGATCAACACCATGCAAATGCAACAAGGACATGGTCTTACAACACAAGAAACACATGAAATCGACATGAATGCATGACCAACACACAACCCATCCAGTCCAAGGGTTTAACCATGCTTTGATGCCACTCCGTAACACCCTCATCCCACATCTACCCAAGTCACTGGCCAACCAGGGTAGATATGCGACGAGAAGTTACTATGTTATAATTTGACTCCCTATGTGTCAGTGAAGGAAGTGAAACCGACAGAACACATCACATAGAACTTCCAAATCAACAACAAAACTCCTAGGATCCATCCCAACCACTCAGGTAACCAACCCCTAAGACCAATTGAAGTTTTAGACCATTAAACCCCTAGACGCTCCCTTGATATGGACAAGCGTGTGTCTGGGAGGCTCCAGACGCTCCCGCAGTAAGAGCAAGGAAGCGTCTAGAGATTTTTCTCCTTAGACCTATGCATTTGACTCCGAGATTTGTGCCACCTTTTCAGGCCCAGAGCTTAGGTCACTGCCCAAAATTCAATGACACCTTCATAAATAAATTTACACAATAGAACAATGATACATTTGCTAAAACATTGACAAGGACTAGGCTAGACCCCTACTAGCCATGATAAGCATTTCGTCAAACATGTCACAAATATGTAATCTACAAATTTAAACAACATATTTGAGCACATGGGTCTCATACTTATCTAAGAATCGCTAAGAAACATTTTTCCCTTATATCATTAGTTGCATTATCATCTACTAGGTCATAGACACATTGTTCATTCATTCAAAAATAAAAACACGAGGAGAGTCATACATCATCATTGTCATAATCCACATATAAACCAATACATTTACACATAAGATACCAAGGAAAGAACCTATTATTAATGGATTCAAAAGTCAATCCGATATGAGACTACCACATTCCACTTGACCATAGATTGGCTAAGCCAAATCTCTCTTCAACCAATCACCCCTGTGCCATATTCCAAGCATGAATGTGGGACTCAATCCAAAAGAACCAACTAGGGTGTCTGGAGGCTAAGCCACCTCACCCTCATTAATAGAAACTAAGTTTTACTGCAATCCACACCATATCATTAGGCCACAACAATAAAAATGTAATAATAGGCTTTACCATGATTTCCACCAAATCACTAGGCCAAAAAAAACATAGATGCCATCGGATTTATCCACCTACACCGTGAGGAATTTTTTTGTTTCCTAGTCTCTAGGCTTTACCGTAATCCACAGTCTGATCCAAGGATTGCTATGCCATAACTGATGCACCAGTCTTTGGGATTCACTGCAATCCATCTTGAATCACTAGGTCCTAATCGAGACTCCACTCTCTAGGATTTACTGTACATCCCATCTTGGGATTACTATGCTTGATGGAGAGCACCCACCTCTAGAATTTACTGTATATCTCGCTATTAACAGGTCGAGGATTCTTGGGCCCACTGAGACACACAATACCTGGCTCTACAGTAACCCACAGTCTAGTTTAGGGGTCATTAGGTTAGTGGCTTTACCGCAATCCATAGTTCGGTTCATGGATCACTAGGCCATGTGTTCTTTCTTTCAAAGATCCACCTCACGCAATTTCGAATCCATCTGATAATCCAACTCAACCAAAACATGAGAACCCCATCACGCCATGGCTATCTGGAAATGGAAAGGCTAGGCTAAAAACATTGTCATACCTGGAAAAACCCATGCCATAACAACAAAGAACCACATGCAATACCATGCATGCCAAATCTAGCAAGGAAAACACACATGAAATCGATACCTACAAAGAATCTTGTTGTAGTTGTTTGATCCTACTCTTCCTTGCTTTCTCCTTCCTTCCTCTTGACTTCTTTGCCTTTTTTGATCCAATGCTGAGCAAAATCTTAAGCTAAAGCTTGTCAATTGATCCTCAGAAACCTGTTTTTATCAATGAAGTCTCTATATTCTTCATTTTCCATTATTTTCCTTCATTACCCTCCTCACATGCAACCTATGACCTTTCACCTTCCTTTTCTCTTAATTTCTTTTATTTTCATAAATAAATGTGCCAAAAATGTCATTTTTCCTTTCCAAAGCCTTTGTCATTGCCTTTGCCAATTTCCTTTAGCCATAATAACTGAAATGAACACCCACTAAAATGTTTTTCCCAACATTGATACGAACTTAAACATGAACACAACAACTTACCGATATTATCATAAACACAGAGATGCAACAAAAAAACACTTCATTTCATTAATAGAAAAATAATGAACTATGCTTACAAACAAAATGGAAAAAAGATAGCTCAGGCGATGGTAGCTTAGCTATGAGAAGAGATGTGGCAGCTACATGCCTCTAAATTATGTTACAATGAGGTTCAAGGGCCTATTTATTATTGGAAAACATGAGAAAACCCTAAACAACTAAAATCCTAACCCCAGGAGATGTAACACCAAGAGTTTGTGGGCCCTGTTGGGGTTAGTTGGGCAACCAACTTCCCAGGGTCGTAACTTGGTTATATTATCTCCGTTTGGCGCGTATGATTCCTTTTTGGTAAGGTCTCATTGAGTATGACAGGTTTCTCTACAGGGTTGTGCCTATGAATACGAGCTTGCTGTGGACCCTGAAAAAATGTTGTTTAGGGGGTCAAAACTGCTTCGGAAGTTCAGGACCCGAAAAACTACGAAAAATAGTAAATGCTAAAATGAACAAGGAAACATATGAAATTGACAGGGGGGTCTATGTGGAATAGGTGGTTGGCCACCAATATCCACCTGGATCATTCCTCCCCCCTTAGGAAGTAATGGTCCCCATTGCGTGCAGAGCCTCCATGAGGTGAGGAAATTTCTGTTGAACCTAGTCCCTAGTGAACCACTTGCCTTGGTGAAGAAGTTGGCTTGCTTTGACAACTCAATATAATTGTATCCTTTGTTGGCTAGTGTTATTTATATGTATGTACATGATCTGATTAGTTGTGGCTTGTTCCATGCAGTCCGGGTTGAGCTCTGTTGGTGTGAGTTGTTATGCAAATGTAGATATGTCCAACAATGGTGGAAAGTAATGTGAGCACTGGTGCAGAATATAACAATTCTTCAACTCGGAGAACACTTTTTGTTGGGTTTCCGAGCAATTTTTTATTTTTATTTTTTTATTTTGCTTCGCCCTTGGTGACTTGACTTAAAGGCCAAGTGATATGAGAGAATCCCAACACTAACCTACAATAGAAATTGGCAAGACCCAAAAAGCTGTGGAGGTTTGTTAGAGTGGTTGGGGCTAGCCAATCTCGAATGACTTGTAACTTGGATGGGTCCACATGCACACTTTGCTCATCAATGATGTATCTCAAATATTGAACCTGGGTTAGGCTAAAGGCGCATTTCTCCAAGTTAGCACACAACTTGTGTTGTCGCAGGGTTTGAAGGACCCGTCGAATATGGTGGAGGTGCTCTTCCCAAATCTCGCTGAAGATCAAGATGTCATCTAAACACACCACCACGAATGCATTGGTGAAGGGTTGCAGGATGTCGTACATCAGTCTCATGAAGGTTGCATGGGCGTTCGTCAATCTGAACGACATGACAAACCATTCGAAAAGGCCCTCCTTGGATTTGAAGGTAGTCTTCCACACATCAGAGGGTTTGATATGCAATTGGTGATAACCTAATGTTGATGGTGCTGAACCCGTCAACATGTTAGGGGATCTCCCCGGTAAGAAGTCCCAATTAGACTTCAGATCATTTGGTGTAGGAGTCCCAACAATGGGTTGTACGGTAATGCCTTGACCGCGATTTCGCACAAAGGCGTAGGATGTCTCTATTGGTAGAAAGGGTGTGGCAGCTATGGCGAGCCAAGGAAGGTGCAAGAGAAGTTCAAACACAGGGGGAGTGAGGTGAGTGCACCCCTTGGAAACTTGTAATAGTACTTGGCTTGGAAGGGAACACACGAGCAAAGATGATCACTGGATGGAAAGCAAGATAGCGAGCAATCCAAAGTGATGTTTAAACCAACAACACATTTGCAACAAGATTCATATAATTGCATACAAAATAGTTCATACACAAATGCATAAGTTAGATAACATACATTGCTATAGCAACCAGAATAGTCCAACTACAATAACAACATATGCATGGAAACGTGTTGGCTCTGTTATAATGAGAAGTGTAAGTTCCAGTCATACAATACATCCATGTACACCTGCTAGTTCCAATAGTGGAATGTTACAGCCACAACCGACTACTCCTCCAAAGAGATATACTAGCTCTGTGAAGTGGAGAAGCCAAGGCGCGTTACAATACTGTTCAAGCTTTCTCTAAGATACTCCTATCGAAGCTTGGCTAACTAAAAGCCTATACAATGAGTTATGAGGTACTATTTATAGCAAAGGGTGGGTGACCCTTGACATTCCCCTTTGAGACCGTTCATCTATCCTCATGACTCTCCAACTACTCTATGACTATGGCATTCAACTATCGACACTTGAACTTCCACATGACAAGACATTACATTACACTGCACATGTGCCCATGTGAGACAAAATGGCTTGAGCAAGCTATGCAAGACATCATTAACACTCGGACCATTGTGGTGAGACCAAATCTTTGACATGATTGTGATGGTCGAAGGTGATGAGCTGATGCCAAGCTTGGTTGTCCGTGATGGTGTCCGTGCGCTCAATGGTGACATCTTTCTAAAGCGAAATCTTGCTTTCGTTGCATCTAGGTGCACGGGTATGGATCCTCTATCCAACTCGTCTAATAGCATGCGCATGGTCGTCCTGGTGCGATTAGACTGGTAACATGTTGATGCATACTGTCTGTGCTGCTCTCCAAGCATGTGCTGGTGGCTGTGTGCATCAACTTGTTGAGGTACATGTTTAGCCCCGGTCAGAATTGCTTCTTGTCTTTGCCTCAGTGAGTGTGTCGAATGGGTGGGATCGCATACATGCGCATAATGACATGCATATTGCTGGATTCCCTTGCATGTGATCAAAAACATTTCTCACCTAGTCTTCTCTGTGCCAGCTGCTGGGATGGATCTATAACTTGTACATGCACAATTTTATTCGTGAGCGCATGTTGTGCCCCCTACTGTACCCATTCCTGCTGCAACTCATTCTCTCATCTATGAAGCTCATGTTCTTCATTGAGTTACTGCTTCAGCACATGCAACTCCTTCTCTGTTCCATTCTCTGCCTTCACACAACCTTCATGTCACGCCGTCACCTCATAGCCTGAGTCTCCAAAGTTGTTTTCATCACAAGTGGATCTGCTTGAGCTTGCAACTTTGTTCTGCCTCTATGTTGTCAACAACCTTCCCCTTGCGTTCATTGCATTTGGTATGCTGCCTTCATTTGTTGTTGATGGTGCTACTTGCTATGATGATGTTGTCGTCATATATTGATGTCCTTATCTACGAACAACTTGATGTCTTCGTGGGTAGGCAAGTTCATAGACACTTGATCCACTGCATCCTCAAGTGTGCTCTAAACGGTGCCTTTGACTCTGCTCTCCTAGAAACCATTGTACTTGTGTTGCTGAGAGACAAATGAACACCCGCGATATGTGGAGACATGGAAAAACTCATGGCAAGCAATTTGTCAGTCGACAACGAAACCAAATTTGAGAACTGACTTGCAACATACCTGTGTGACTGATCATGAAGGTTGCGTAATTTCTGCCAGGAGGTCAGGAGACTGACTGCTAAAACTGTACAAGGCACAGTCCGGGCTGTCAGGAGGCCGACTGACTGCTGGAACTGCGCAATGCATAGTCCAGCCTGGCCTGCTGAGGACCGAAACTACACAACGCAAAATTTCAGTCAGCAGTGACATGCAACTAGCAAATTGCATTGCATAGTTTCTGGGGCCAACATACACTGCCTCCAAGAATTGCACAATGCATGCTTGGAGGTCAATTCCTGGCTAGACTTGGGAAATTTATGGAGGGAAGGCATAGCCTTTGCTTTCAGAAATGTGCAGTGCTAGCCAGGCAAGGCACGGTTTGGGCCAAGGTAGCCCAACCCAACAGACGAGCGACTGAAAACATGAGAAGTGTGAATGCATAATGAGATGAGTGCAAACAAGAGTGAATGATCATTCATGCAAACAACAAGCGCAAGATTCAGAAAATGGGAAAACATGCATGTGTGTGAAGTGAGTCGCCGTAATGGCGACCGTTCGTGCAAAATAGTGTCATGCATGCGACAGTAGTGAGATGCGAACGAAAATAGAAACAATGCTTCTACAAGCTAACATGCATCAAAACAACAACAAGCGCTCACTGAAATCAAGCAGACAACAATCACACAAAGTGAAACATAAAAAGCGATTGAAATGCAACACAAGACATGGAAGGCAGGCTTATCCCAAAACAACTGAGCTGAATGTGCCGACGACTCCTGGATGAAATGTGGGATGTCAAAGCTACAAGGTAGATGTGAGGAATGAGCTTTGTAGCATCTGGTTCATGAGTTTTGATAAAATCGAAGATGTGATATTGATGCCACAAATCTAGGAAGAGTGACACTTGGTGGGAAGTTTATGAAATGGTGCTTGCATGCAACCTCCATCTGCTAAACACAGATCCCTGAATAAAGGTATGCCTTTGCATGCTGCCTTGGGAGAAGAATCCCATGCATGCAAATTAGTTTTGCTCAGTCCCGGAAGGAACCGATCAACCTGAAGGCACATGCATCGGTCTGCGAGCCTGTGATGAAAATATGCACAGTTTCTAGGCTGAGCAGAGATGGTTGTCCTAGAGGGATTGTGCAATTTCTAGGAGGAACAGGTGACTGTCTCCCAGGATTGCGCAATTTTTGGGTTGGGCAACTGTCTTGGGTTAGACTGCACAATTTTCTCAATGAAGCATGTTTGACAATATTGCGCAATTTCTGAGCCCAGCAGGCTAGCTGGTTGGATTTACGCAATTTATGCTAGCTGTTGGGCTGGCTGTCCCAGAGGGATTTCCCAATTTTTGAGTTGAGCAGATGAATGCTTCCTAGAATTGCATAATTTCTGGGCTGAGTAGTCCT
Source organism: Pinus taeda (assembly GCA_000404065.3). Taxonomy (NCBI): domain Eukaryota; kingdom Viridiplantae; phylum Streptophyta; class Pinopsida; order Pinales; family Pinaceae; genus Pinus; species Pinus taeda. Next base: position 150,893 of record APFE030325505.1, read on the forward strand.
ATTGGGAGGAATTGCGCAATTTTTCTAGTGAACAGTGATAGGCAGATTTGCACAATTTTGGAGCCCACAAGATGTCAGACATAATTACGCAATTTCTAGAGGGAAGGATGGCCCCTCCAGAATTGTGCAATTTCTTGAGGGAGCTTCTCAACTTGCAGCTGGACCAAGTCCAGGAAACAACCTATGAGGGGGATGCAACAAGATTTGATGGACAGTGTGTCATTCTTCAAGAAAATCACTGAAGCTTGTGTACTTGACAAGACAAGACATGCTGCTGTGAAAGGTTGGTAGGGAGGCTACAAAATGAAGCTAAGGCAAAATTTTGGAGGGTCGTTGTAGCCACTATAACACTTGGCGACATACTGGTAGAACTGCAGTTCTCTGGATGGACTTTGTTCATGAGAAACAAGTCTAACACCTCTGGAAGTATTATTCAGTTCTCAGTTCATCTTGGTTTCCTCACTTGCTTGATTGTAATATATAGCATCTGCCAAGCTCTTGGTCGATTGACACACATTCCAAGCCAAGTCAACACAATTGTTTTGATTGGGGTTGAGGGGTATATTGGTGCACAAGCAGTATAGTCGTCAGAGTCTTAGTTTCATCTCTGGTGTTTCTCCGTTTCCAACAGGCCTGGATAATACTCCGGTGAAGTCATGCAGGAACACACGCATCACTCCTCTGCCAACGAGCGTGGTCAGTACCCCGGCGAAGTTACTTGCATCACCTCTCTGCATAGGAAGCCTTCATCTTCTTTCGCCTTATTAATTTTTTATTTTTTCATTTTTCACTTTTCACTTTTTTCATTTTTTTATAATTGTGGATAACACTTATTCATTTTAGAGGCAGAAGAGAGATCCCGACTTATTGAGAGCAGAAGAGGTTGTTCCTTCAGAGAAGTAGTTTATGTATACCTCTGACGTGCTTGTTAAGGTTTTCCCCCTTACCTTACTCTACTTGACTGAGATACCAACGGTTAACCCAAAAACAACTGACTAGAGTAGGTGACACTAATTAGCGCGCAAGCGTTGCGTTTTCACCAAGGTTCACTTCGAACAATACGTATTTTCCATCGACGTATCATGGACTAAAAGTAACAAGTTCTTCATAAGAGAGCGAACAACAGATAACCTAATGTTGATAGTTGTACAAGTCCTCTTGTACTTTACCCAACTTGTTTCAAGAGTCACACACAGTCCATGTGAAACTAACCTATGGACAATAACAAGCAAACAAAACAAAAAGCAAAGAAAGAAGCATAAGCAAAATCAAAAGCAAAGCGAGTAAGAAAACAAATAAGCAAACAAACAAACACACAAAGAAAGAAGCAAACATGCATGCAAGCAAACAACTCAAAAAGGAAACACTACTCCTAATCCTAAGCTAACAATGCATGGGTCATCTCACGTTAAGTGATACTTCCAATGTAGCCACCAACGCATTGGTTGACCCATGTCAGTGAAGGCATGGTTCGCGAACAAGACAACTATGTGAACCAACAAATGTGAAATATACAACAATGAAAATGAGTGAAAGTGCATGACATGCACTCTGTGGACTTACCTTGATGTTGTGTGACACTACATGCAAATGTTAAGCATATGCACACTCTTGATTGAGACATGCAAGCACACGTGAGGAAGGTAGACGACTTGTGTTGCGCATGTGTGCTTGCTGAGTAAGATTCCTCCAATGCATGAGCGATGGGATCATGTAGTTCGAGTGGAGGAAGTGAAATCTGAGTGTTAGATTGATCTTCAATGCATATAGATGAGTGATGAGGAGCCTTGCATGTTTGAACAATTTCCTGATCAGAAGTGAAACCAACCTTAGGACAACGAGGGCCGGACAGAACCATCAGCTCGGGCTGAAGTGCCTCGACAGTCTATGGGGTTTCGACTTCGTTGACAAATGGATCATCATGAACCAGTGGCTTAGATGGATTAGCAACGAGTGAATCAACATTGTGATCGGATGATGAGGTAAAGCGATCACAACAACCAAGATCAGAAAAATTAGGATGTTGGTCGGAATCCTCATGATTTGATGAATCACACAGAGGGGTAGATGAGAAGAAAGAATGTTCATCCTCTGAGTTTCCGGAAAATATATATGAAAAATCAAGTGGATGTTCAAAGAATGATGGGTCCTCTTCAAATGATGGACTGACATTTGGTGTGTCCTGTGAATGATCAACAATGGGTGCTTTCGTAAATGGAGATACACATGAAAAATCTGAGATGGCAGGATCACCAAGGAGGTCAGGAAAAAATGGAGGAGGTACGGATAAACATGGATGGTCCCTTGCTACTGGTGGATGTTCAAGATCCCAATCATACTCTTCGTGAATGACAACGCATATTGGTTGTGCAACATCAACTCCATCAATAGATCGATCCTTGTTCAAAATAGGTGTAGAGTCTGGAATAGAAGAACACAACATTGTGCAATCCGAAGGATGATTAGAATACAAGGACAAAGATTGAGGTACGAAATACATGTGATAACCCATGGGATTCCCAACCAAGCTTGCGCGAAAATTGGAAGGAGTGATATCGAGAGGATGTGATGGTTGAACAGATGTGTGTTCATGCTCTCCCACATCACTCTGTGATGGTGGACCTGTTTGATGAGGGGACGATAGACATTCACTTGTGATAGTGACCATGTCTATTTGTGATTGCGCAACTCCATCATTGAAGTATGCTGAGTGGGGTTTGAGCTTGAAATTCTTCTTGGGATTGACAGATTGGATAAGGAAATATTCAAATTTGTCCATGAGATACTGAAATTTCATCTGACTTTTCGGGGCTTCAAACATGAATAGGCGGAAGCGCTCCGAAAACTCCATAGGTGATTCATTTGGGGCCTTTCATTGCTTTAACAATTTTTTATCAAGTACTTCAGGATAAAAATGGTGGAAAATAGATTTGATTAGATCGTTGAACTGCTTGAATGAGTGCACAAAGTTATGAGGTAGTGTGCCACACCATTGTGATGGGTGGTTGCGAAGTGTGTGTGCGAGCAACGAACAGACCTCTGTTTCATTAAAATCTTCCATGCCCTTAATGAGAGCATGGAAGTCATCTAAGTGCTCAGGCCAGGCCACTTTGCCTTCACCATCATGCATGATTTGTGACAAGTGATCCCATAACTCCCTCTTGATCTGAAATATATGTCCGTTGGATAGACATTTCAGAGGGCGAACTATAACAAACTCCATGATAGATGTGTGGAAATTTAAAACAGATGATGAGAGCTCATTTTGTCATCTGGACCTCCTTTTAGCGCCATAAATGTTGACGGTACTGGACCTGCCAACATGTCAGGGGATTTCTCTAGTAAGAAGTCCCAATTAGACCTTAGACCGTTTGGTGTAGAAGTCCCAGCAGTGGGTCGTACAGTAATGCCTTGACCACAATTTCTCACAAAGAAAAGTAGGATGTCTCTGTTGGTAGCAAGGTTGTGATAGTTGCGGTGAGCCAAGGAAGGTGCATGAGAGGTTCTAACACAATGGTGGTGAGGTGAGTGCGCCCCTTGGAAACCTGTAATAGTACTCGACTTGGAAGGGAACACAAGAGAAAAGATGCATAACCGACTGGAAAGCAAGATAGCGAGCAATCTAAAGTGATGTTTAAACCAACAACACATCTGCAACAAGATTCATACAATTGCATACAAAATAGTTCATACACAAATGTGTAAGTTAAATAACTTACATTGCTACAACAACCAGAATAGTCCAACTACAGTAACAACATATGCATGAAAACATGTTGGATTTGTTATATTAAGAAGTGTAAGTTCCAGTCATATAATACATCCATGTACACCCGCTAGTTCCAATAGTGGAACGATATAGCCACAACCGCCTGCTCCTCCAAAGAGATATACTAGCTCTGCGCAGTGGAGAAGCCAAGGCACGTTACAATACTGTCCAAGCTTTCTCTAAGATACTCCTATAGAAGCTTCATTGACAAAAATCCTATACAATGAGTTATGAGGTACTATTTATAGTAAAGGGTGGGGTGGCCCTTGACATTCCCCTTTGATATTGTTCATCTATCCGCATGAATCTTCAACTACTCTATGATTGTTACATTCAACTATCGACACTTGAACTTCCACTTGACAAGATGTTACATTACAATGCACATGTGCCCATGTGAGACAAAATTGCTTGAGCAAGCCATGAAAGCCATCACTGACACTCAGACCATTGTGGTGAGACCAACTCTTTGACATACTTGTGATGGTCGAAGGTGATGAGCTGATGCCAAGCTTGGTTGTCCGTGATGGTGTTCGTGCGCTCAATGGTGACATATTGCTTAAGCGAACTCTTTCCTTCGTTACATCTGGGTGCACTGATATGGCTCCTTTGTCCAACTCGTCTAATAACATGTGCATGGTCATCCTGGTACGACTGGACCAACAACATGTTGATGCGTAATGTCTATGCTACTCTCCAAGCATGTGCTAGTGGTTGTACGCATCAACTTGTTGAGGTACATGTTCAACTCCGGTCGGAATTTCTTCTTGTCTTCACCTCGATGAGTGTGCCGAATGGGTGGGATCGAATGCGTGCACACAATGACATGCATGCTGCTGCATTCCCTTGCATGCGATCAACAACACTGCTCACCTAGTTTGCTCTGTGCCAGCTGCTTGGTGGAACTATAACTTGTACGGGCGCAGTTTCCTCTGTGAGTGCATGTTGTGCTCTTACTGTACCCTTTCCTGCTGCAACTTATTCTCTCATCTATGCAGATCCTATTCTTCCTTGAGTTTCTAATTCAGCACATGCAACTCCTTCTCTATTCTGTTGTCTTCCTTCGTGAAACCTTCATGTCACGTCATCACCTCATAGCCTGAGTCTCCAAAGTTGTTTTCATCACAAGTGGATCTGCTTGAGCTTGCAACTGTTTTCTGCCTCTGTGTTGTTAACAACCTTCCCCTTGCGTTCGTTGCATTCGGTATGCTGCCTTCAACTGATGTTGATGGTGCTGCTTGATGTGATGCTGCTGCCATGATATCTTGATGTCCTTGTCTACGAACAACTTGATGTCTTTGTGGGTAGGCAAGTTCATAGATACTTGATCAATTGCGTCCTTAAGTGTACTCTGAACGGTGCCTTCAACTCTACTCTCTTGGAAACCATTGTATTTGTGCTACTAAGAGATAGATGAACATATACGATACCTGGAGACATGGCAACACTCATGGAAAGCAAACTGTCAGTCGAAAACGAAAACGAACTTGAGAACTGACTTGCAACATACCTACGTGACTGATCATGAAGGTTGTGTAATTTCCTCTAGGAGGTCAGGAGACTGACTGTCAAAATTGGGCAAGGCACAGTTCGGGCTGTCGGGAGGTTGAATAATTGTTGGAACTGCGGAATGCACAATCTAGCCTGGCCTGCTGAGGATTGAAACTACGCAATGCGCAATTTTAGTCAGCAGCGACATGCAACTAGCAAACTGCATTGCGCAGTTTCTGGGGCCAAACATGACACTACCTCCAAGAATTGCACAATTCATGCCTAGAGGTCAGTGTCTGGCTAAACTTGTGCAATTTCTAGAGGGAAGGCAAAGCCTTCACTTCCAGAAATGTGCATTTCTAGCCAGGCAAGGCACGGTTCGGGCTAAGGCAGCCCAGTGCAGCCGACGGGCGACTAAAAACATGAGAAGTGTGAATGCATGATGAGATGAGTGCAAATAAGAGTGAATGATAATTCATGCAAACAACAAGCGAAGGATTCAGAAAATGGGAAAGCATGCATGTGTGCGAAACGAGTCACCGCAACGATGACCATTCGTGCAAAACAATTTCATGCATGTGACAGTAGTGAGATGCGAAAAAAAAACTGAAACGATGCTTCTACAAGCTAACATGCATCAAAATGACAACAAGTGGTCACTGAAATCAAGTAGACAATAATCACATAGAGCGAAACAAAAAAAGTGATAGAAATGCAACACTAGACATGGAAGACGAGCTTACCCCAAAACAGCTGAGTTGAATATGCCGATGACTCCTAGATGTAATGTGGGATGTCATAGATGCAAGGTCAATGTGAGGAATGAGCTCTGCAATGTCCGGTTCATGAGTTTTGATAAAATCGAATATGTGACATGCATGCCACAAATCTAGGAAGAACGACACTTGGTGGGAGGTTTCTGAAATGATCCTTGCATGCAACCTCCAGCTACTAAACGTAGATCCATGAATCAAGGGATGCCTTTGCATGCTGCCTTGGGAGAAGCAGCCCATGCATGAAAATCCGTTTTTCTTGGTCAGCCTAAAGGCACATGCATCGGTCTGCAAGCCTGGGATGAGAATTTGCACAGAATCTGGGCTGAGCAGAGATGGTTGTCCCAAAGGGATTACACAATTTTTGGGAGGAACAAGTGACTGTCTCCCAGGATTGTGCAATTTCTAGGTTGAGAAACTGTCTTGGGTCAGAGTGTGCAATTTTCTCAAGGAAACATTTCTGAGAGTATTGCACAATTTCTGAGCCCAACTGGATGCCTAGATGTATTTGCGCATTTCTTCTAGTTGTTGGCTAGATGTCCCAAAGGGATTTTTCAATTTCTGGGCTGAGAAGCTGACTGCTACCCAAAATTGCACAATTTTTGGGCTGAGCAGTCTTGCTGGGCGGAATTGCACAATTTTTCTAGTGAACAATGATAGGCAGATTTGCATAATTCTGAAGCCAAGCAGGCTGCAAGATAGAATTGCACAATTTCTAGAGGGAAGGCTGGTTCCCCTCCAAAATTTTGCAATTTCTTGAGAGAGATGCTCAACCTACAGTTGGACCAAGTCTGGGAAATAGCATGTGAGGGGGATGCAACAAGCTTTGATGGACAGGCTATCATTCTGCAAGAAAGTCATTGAAGCTTATGTACTTGACAAGGCAAGACATGCTGCTATGAAAGGTTGGTAGGGAGGCTCCAAAACAAAGATAAGGAAAAATTTTGGAGGGTGGTTGTAGCGTTGTAGCCACTACAACACCTAAATTCAAGTCAACCTTGCTGAAATATTTGGCCCCTTTGAGCTAGTCTAGAAGGTCATCAATCCGTGTGATTGGGTACCTATTCCAGAAAGTGATCTTTTTCAGCGCTCGATAGTCAATACAGAGCCTCTAGGTCCCATCCTTCTTCTATATCAATACAATTGGCCTCTCACAAGGTGATGAGCTTGGCCTGATGAGCCCTTTCTGCAATAGTTCCTGAATCTGCCTCTTGATCCCATCGTTCCCCAGAACAGAGCATCGATAGATCGGTCCATTGGGTAGTGGCACTCCTAGGGTTAGATCGATGGAGTGATTGACCTGAAAATGTAGAGGTACCCCCATGGGTGAGGCTAAAATATCCGTGTACTCCTCCATGACCTTATCCATTTGTTATTTCTGTGTAGATGAGCCCTGCCTGGAAGCCGTGGCTACAACTTTCTTCATGCCTTGAGGGCGAATCATAAGGAAAACAAATTTCTTGGTCTGGGAAATGATATTACTACATTGCTTTGTAGCGATGAAAGAGATGGCGGTAGGTGGGGCTACGTTCGGTATCCTGTACAACTTATTAACCAAAGTAATAATAAGAGAGTGAGGTCTAGACTCATATACATCATGTCACTTCCACAAGTATGGTTGTCGTAACAATACATCACAAACTTCAAGAGGAGAAACATCACACACTACCTCATCTGTGAAGGTCTTGATGTTGTAGGGAAGGCGACACTGTTGGCTGATGCGAAGATCTTGTCCTTGGTGAAGCCACCCGATGGTGTATGATTGTGGATGTGTTGTAGTCTTTAAGCCCAACCACTTCACGACCTCTACTGAAATGAAGTTCTTTTGTCTCTTGCTGTCGATAATGAACTGTAGCGAAGAATACTTCACCCAGATCTGTGAGTGGAATAGGCGTTCCCCCTCCTCTAGATCTTGGTGGTGGCCACGGTGGTACTGAGATCCGCATAAATGATCTTCTTCCCTTTGTCAGTTCCCTTATTGAGTTCTGATTCAGAGTTAGAACCTACGTCTGATTCGGAAGCCTTCAGCTCGGCTACTAGTGATTGCTTAGCCCGACACTCGTATTGTGAGCGGAGATCTTATGGAACTCACACCATTTTCCCATGTCCTTCTTCGTCTTCGTGGTGTTGTTCTTTTCTTGCGGCTTCAGCGGGTTATATTTGGTAGCCGCACCTTAGCTTGGTCCTTTGTTATGTGGTTTGGGGGAACCTTTTCCTTGCTTTAGATTTGCAGATCCAAAGTCCTGCTTCTTCTGTTAAAACTTCTACTCAATCTGACAGTGTACAGATACGTTGTGCCGAGTGAGGAAATGTACAGGAAATCCATCTCATTCGGGATGTACTTGTGTAAACAATCGTGGTACTTGAGCACCAAATACCACTCAATATCCTTGATACCCAGCTTCGTGCGAAGAGTATGGAAACTATTTGTGAACTCTATCACATCTTGGTCCCTTCCCTATCGTAGTGTAGTCCACTTTATGTATTTGTCTTCATAGATCTCTATAGGTTAATATTGTTCCTTGATGGCATCTTATAAATAATTCAAAGTGGGTATGGCTGAAAACAACGAGGGTTCACTCTCGTCCTTTTGTTCACAGTAGGTTTCCCACTAGTCCTTGACGTGTGGGGCAACTTTGCGAAGTGAAAAAGAAATATTTTCCCTATTGGAAAAGTCATGAACTGAAAAATATCCTTCCAACTGATTTAACCATTTATCTACGATGTTTTCATCTATCAAGCCTTCGAATATGGGCATATCTAAGTTAAATTGTACCTTAAAGGAGTGGTGCCTCCAAAGTGGCTACTAGATGAAGATGCATCGCCTATAGGTAGTCGTCGAAGGATCCGGGAAAATTTATCCATCATTGCGTCCCTATGTCACTCAAGGGCTTCCTCGAGTAACATTTTGAAAGGATCTCCCGCCCCCTTATCTTTCTTTTCTTCCACCATGGGAGGTCATTGGGTTTTGCGAGGCTGGTCTTGCAATGGTTCAACCAGATCAAGCCCTAACTCCTTATACCTTGACCTCGTTGGGGACATGCAAAGAAAAATAGAGAGAGTAGATCGTTCTGAAACCACTGATGCAAAATTAAACAGGAACACAACAACTTACAGATATAATCGTAAAAACAGAGATGCAACAAAAAAACACTTCATGTCATTAATATAAAAATACTGAACTGTGCTTACAAACAGAATGGAAATAAGATAACTCGGGGCGATGGTAGCTTATCTTTGAGAAGAGATGTGGTGGCTACATGCCTCTGAATGGTGTTACAATGAGGCTCAAGGGCCTATTTATTATTGGAAGACATGAGAAAACCCTAAACAACCAAAACCTTAACCCCGAGAGATGTAACACTAAGAGTTTGTGGGCCCTATTGGGGGTAGTTGGGCAGCCAACTTCCCGGGGTTGTAACTTGGTCATATTATCTCCGTTTGGCACGTATGGTACCTTGTTGAAAATGTATCACCGATTACTGCAGGTTTCGCCATAGGCTTGTAGCCGGCCTGCCGCGGACCTAAAAAAAATGCCATTTAGGGGTCAAAACTACTCCAGAAGTTCAAGACCCCAAAAACTGCTACAAATAGTAAATGCTGAAATGAACAAGGAAACAAATGAAACTAAATCGGGGGTCTTGGTGGAATAGGCGGGTGGCCACCAATATCCTCCTGGATCAAACATTCAGCGTGGAATATGTGTGCCATGACCGTGGTCTTATATTTTTATATTTACATGGATTTTTAACCAACGCTGTTACAAATATGTATCTTTATTTGGCATAATGAAAATTTGTGAGGGATGTTAGAAATTCAGAGGAAAAAAAAAAAAAAAATAATAATAATAATAATAATAATATATATATATATAATATATATATATATATTATATATATATATATTCTTCTTATATAAATAATTAATTCTGATTCTTTTATCTTTACGTTCTTCTTTTATCTTTTAGTTCATCAAGGAATTACCAAAACAATAGCAGAAGGACAACAAATGTAGGCGGACAACCAAGAAAAACCCCTATCTAAGGGAAAACCTAGTTAATAATTATTCCTTCAATAGTTTCTTGAGATAATCCAAGGCTTTTGACCTAGACAAATACTTCCTCCACACAAAGTAAACCCTCAATCCTTCTTATAGATGATAACCATTCAAAAGCAACTTCGACCTAGCAGCATCAACTTGTAGTAGCAACTTCGACCCAGTAGCAACAACAATAACAACTTCAACTAGACAAATAAATCTTTGATATTCCTTGATACTCAAAAGTGAGAGAGAGATGGCCCAAAATTTCGATCTTGGTGTCTTCTATCTTCCTTCGAAAAAACTTGCACTCTTTTCTAGCCTCCTTCCAACTATTTTCCAACGTTGCACTTCCCAACTTCCAGCTTTAGGATATCGAACTATGTGTAAGATAATGAATTGTTCCAAATGAATTCGAACTGCCTTGTATATATAGCATTCCAGTGAGGTCGAATTTCCTTTCTTGAGGCTGACTTGGTGTGGAGGAGATTAAGTTCATTTTTGACTCAAAAATAGTTCTTTTTACATGATTTGAAAGCCCAACAAGGGTCTCTTTTAATGGAAAATGAATCTAATGACTCATAATAAATCCTAGAAGTCCTCAAGGGAGACTTTGACCTAAAATAATATGACCCAAGAATGAAACCCATGCTTTAATGAGTCATAATAATAATAACAAAATTATTTTTCTTCATTATTTTGATAAGTACATTTCATTGTGACTCAAATACATTTATGAAGACCGAACCTAGTTACATATTTCAACACTCCCTCTAAACTAGGGAGGTATTCATAAGTACAAGTACAAGGAATATCTCATAACACATGAACCATAAAGAATTTAGGCACCATAAAGCCATGGAATAGATTCTTGACTAGGGCAATCTATCCAAGGCCCCCCAACAATTTAGGCACCTGTTATAGACATATTTGGGCACTGCAACCCCAATCACATATGTCGATAAACCAAGGGCTATTAAACCCTTAAAAGTGTTGTTTCATACCCTAAAGGATCATGGTCAACTGATTACATCATTTCCCAGAAGTTCCACTTGAAAAACTACTTAGAACTGGTCAAAACTGACCCATACAGACTGCTCCTTGGTCAAGGTGCGATGTATCTCACCTATTACACACGGGGGGTGTGATGCGGAGGAGATTAAGTTCATTTTTGACTCAAAAATAGTTCTTTTTACATGATTTGAAAGCCCAATAAGGGTCTCTTTTAATGGAAAATGAATCTAATGACTCATAATAAATCCTAGAAGTCCTCAAGGGAGACTTTGACCTAAAATAATATGACCCAAGAATGAAACCCATGCTTTAATGAGTCATAATAATAATAACAAAATTATTTTTCTTCATTATTTTGATAAGTACATTTCATTGTGACTCAAATACATTTATGAAGACCGAACCTAGTTACATATTTCAACACTCCCTCTAAACTAGGGAGGTATTCATAAGTACAAGTACAAGGAATATCTCATAACACATGAACCATAAAGAATTTAGGCACCCCAAGGCCCCCCAACAATTTAGGCACCTGTTATAGACATATTTGGGCACTGCAACCCCAATCACATATGTCGATAAACCAAGGGCTATTAAACCCTTAAAAGTGTTGTTTCATACCCTAGAGGATCATGGTCAACTGATTACATCATTTCCCAGAAGTTCCACTTGAAAAACTACTTAGAACTGGTCAAAACTGACCCATACAGACTGCTCCTTGGTCAAGGTGCGATGTATCTCACCTATTACACACGGGGGGTGTGATGCATATTGAAAATACCTTCTGTAGGGTGCGATGGGCGAGAGCAAACAAATGGCAGAGACAGTTTTCTAAGTGGAAACCCAGAGAATCTTCTAGGAACTTCTCATATGACACTTGCCTCTCTGAATTCACCCAGGGATGAGTAAGAGATCATGAAACCTGGAATTTTGTAATTTGTAAGGAAGTGCTATTGGTTTCTCTTTGAGACATTGTATTGCTGGGTGATCTTTCTTTTCATGAGGTGAAGAGGGCTTTCATGCTGGGAGGATGATGCTGGATCAGACAGCTGGGTTGTAATCCTCTCTTCTACTTCTACTATCAATAAAGTTATTTGAGTTTTACTCCATATACTTGTGTATTTCCGAATCTTGTATTTGTGTATGCAATTGTATGGTTAATGTACTTTTGATTCTACATTGTTTATGGTATCATAGATCTCTATGCTTTGATGGTTTCTTGTTGCTTTGCCTCTACAGGTGTTCTTTGAAGTGGGACAAGTGAGAAAGGAGTGGCAAGCTCTATCAAAGGAGAGAGGAAACAAGCAAGGAGCCAAGCGAAATATTAAGGTTGGTGCTCTCCACTCTCTCTTATCTATCTTCCATAAAGGAAAACACAAATTACTTTCAATTGCTTGTTTCTAAGATAGCTACCCATCTTAGTGGGACTAGTAGGTCAAATAGACACTAGTTTTCTCGAAAACAAAATGGCGACTCCACTGGGGATCGAATAGCTTGTTTGTTTGTTACTGTTGTTTGCTTTATAAACTACAGATGGAGCCTGAAGTTAAGCCAACTAGCCTTCGAACTGCTTTTGCTATGCAACTGCAAAGTAGATCAACGCTGCTTCAGTCAATCTCCAGGTTGGTTTATGAACTGAACATCTGACTTGTAAACATCCTAAGTGCCCTGGTGGTAGCTCAATAACCTCATAAGATCATACCCCTATACTTTGTGTTTACTGTCTATCGTAGCTTGGCTGAAATAACTGAACTTAGTTGCAAATTTTGAGCAAAAACCAAGCTCAGTTTCGTTCCCTGTTCCATCGCACTATCTCTCATTGGCAGTCTGGATGCATCACATCTCCTGTGTGCTGCAGGTGAAATGCATCCCTGTTTCCCTTAAGGACAGGTGTGATGATTGAATGAGACTATTTCCATCTCTAGAATTTGGTTTATTCTTCATTGTTTTCAGCTCTATTCAGTAGTTTTGTTGCTTATGATCAGTATATCATTGTTGAATCCTTCTTCCTTTACATTATTCAGCCTCCATTGATCAGGAATTGTAAATGTTTTTTATGTATTTTTTTTATCATTTATAGTCCTCCTTTGCAAAAAGTAGCTTAATTGAACTGTCGTGTTTTGATTCAAAAGTGTCGTAACTGTCGTTTTGAGTCAAGAAGAAGAGTGTCATAAAGTCTTGCTCTTTTAGATAGCCGATTGTACTTTTGCCATTGTATTTGATTTGAATTGTCAATATTTGAAGTGTCGAAAACAATTTTCCATTCGAAGTCGAAAGTGTCGTTTTAGTCTTCCTTTCATTTTGAAAAGAAATTGTTGAAGTGTCGCTTTGAAGAAAATAGTTCAGATCTATACTTAGTTTTCCTTTTTGGCATTCACACATTAAGGAAACAGAAAAAACAAATACATGCATGTGCATTTTCATTTAGATTGCATGTGGAAAATGATTTAGGAAAAGTGCATTTAGTGTGTGCTCTCTGCTCTTTGTTGAAAGAATCATATTTTTCTTTCCTTAGTAGCTAGGATTTTCATTGCTAAAAGAAAACAAACGACTGTTTGTCATTTTAGATTGCATATTTAGGAATTTTACATCTACATCACGTGGTGAACCTTGAAAGACAAACTTCTTAAAAAAGATCAACATTAAAATAAACCTCAATGAACATAAAAACACTTTGGAACCTAATGCACAACATCTAGAAGTCTAGGCTAGAGACATATTACGACGTCGTAAAACCTGGTAACTATCATTTTCATCGAAGGTTGGGTGATTCCTCCTATTTGATATGACAAGTGCCAGTACTAACTTGTGCTACCCGTACCGTCGAGTATATATTGAGAGACCACAATAGGCTAATATCCTTTATCCTTAGGAAGCCGTGTCTACCGCTCTATCGATCGCAATGCACTGAACACAACATTCAAGAAGATTGACTGTCATACGTAAAGTCCTTGGTAATTTCTCTTTAATTTACCACCAAGGTGTATATTGTAGTTTTGCGATTGATTTGGTAATCCCTCTATCTAGACTTCCAGAGTAGTCACTTTCGTTCCTTTTCGACTCCCTAAAAGAAAAGGTCCATCTGAGCTCTTGTCACTTCAGGCTCATTAAAAATCGAAGGTGACTAGAGTCACCTTTAACTTTTTCTCGACTCTTTAAAATTGAAAAATAAAGTTGTGCCAAAGAGTCATAAAATTTATTTAATTCAGAATAACATCCCTGTTCCTTTGTTGATCTTAGGTTGAGGTAATGGATTCCACCAATCAAGGATTTCCCCTTGGGGGAAATCCTAGTCCTTTCTCCTCTTGGGGAGATATTGGTGCTCCTTATATGGCTACATTGTCCCTTCCAAGACTCACAATTAGCTTGCCAGTATGGCTATTCTTGACCTTTGTCGTTCAAAACACCGTAATTTCTCAGCAATCAAATCAGCAACTAGATGATACTGGAGTTGCTCCCTCGCCTTCTACTTCATTTTTTTCTCCCTCTCCTTCTTCCTCTTCACTTAGTGAAACTAGTGATACTAAAAACCAAGTAAGTGAGAAGAAGAAGAAAGGGAAGGAGAAGAAGAAGAAGAAGCGAGTCATGAAAGGGGGCAACCATGCATCGTCCGACGAAAATCCACACACTGCACCTTCCATACCCAAATCTCCATGCGTAATTTGCAAAGGAAACCACTATCATCGAGATTGCCCTTGCATCCCACGGATCTTGAGAGACTGGTCTCCCCGCCTGCACCATCCGGTGTCATCAACCTCTGTCGATCATGTTGAGAGTACACCATTGACTAGTGAAAATGAAGTCAATGGAAAAAAAGGAAGATCTAGATTTCCTTGTAGGTTGTGTGAAGGAAATCATGCCCTCCACCATTGTCCTTTTCTGGACGAAGTAAAAGTGTCTTGGATAACCGCCCTGCTTCACCGCAGCGACTTCTGCCTAGATATAAGAAAATCTTGCCAAGTCCATCACTAGTTGAAAATTCGACTGAAATACCTCTGTTGTTGGTTGAAACGCTTATCATTGAAGATAAACCCTCTGAGTCCACACTGGACCAAATTCAATAGGTCGAGACGGCAGTCGATCCAGTCTTGCCTTCAGAAGGTCCACCTTTAGATGATACAGTCTCCAAAGAGAATGAGAACGACACCGTTCAAATTATTTTTGTTAACACAGAGTCTGATGAACATGGGAGCAATCTACACATTCCTTTACCATAGGAAGGAATTTCCCCATTTCGAGAGATTCATCCGGCCGTTTATTCGATCCCTCCTCCAAGCAATCTAGTCATTTCCTTTGATTGGAATCTACAAGTGGAACCCCGCCTTCCATCTAATGTACTGTTCCGAATCATAGTACAAGTTTACAGAATGATCATGTCTGGCACTATCATAGATGAAGGGGATTCTGTGAGTATCCTTTCCTCAACTACTTGGAAAGCGCTTGGTTCACCATCGCTTCTGCCTAAGAATCGAAATTTGTCAGGCTTCAATAAAGGAACCAGTTGATCGTTAGGGATCCTTCCAAATTTTCCTATAACTTTGAGAAGGAAAACCGTTCATTTGAACGTGATGGTAGTCCAAGGGCCACTAGATTAAAATCTACTCCTTGGGCGTGACTACATTTATAGCATGGGAACTATTGTTTCCTCACTCTTTCGGGTGATGTGTTTCCCGTATGAAGGCAGAATGGTACAACTTGTTGACCGGATTTCATTTCCCGGTTCAAACACAGCTATGAGTCAAACATCGTCCCTAAATGGTCTCTTTGCACAAGGAATGTCTCTTCAACCTCCAGTTCATCCACCTAATTACCGCAAGTAATTCAGTGAATGTGATGAAGCTTAGGGGGCATGCACCCTGGTCTGCTTCGGTAGGTGAACCTAGATGAAAATATAGATTTCCTCATAGATTATATGATTGGACTGAAATGCCATTTCTGTGTAGGATATGGGATCAATCCGAAACAGGATCTCCTCGTCATAGGTTATATGATTGGTCTAAAACACCATTTTCGTGTGGGATATGGGATCAGTTTGAAACAAGATCTCCTCGAAGGTTATGTGATTGGAAGTGTCGACCTACACCATTCACCTTTGTCTATTTTGATGGACAGAGCCAAGGAAGTGTTTTGTCTGCTCTGCAGATGGAACAATCCTGCTTAAATGCAAGGACTTCCATATGGTAACCTGGAAACTCTACTTTTATTTATACCTGGGGGCATGCAAACCTTTTTTAC
The DNA here is from genome assembly GCA_000404065.3 of Pinus taeda. Taxonomy (NCBI): domain Eukaryota; kingdom Viridiplantae; phylum Streptophyta; class Pinopsida; order Pinales; family Pinaceae; genus Pinus; species Pinus taeda. The sequence continues at coordinate 167,213 of APFE030325505.1, forward strand.
GCAAGTGAAAAGTGACCAGCGTAACTCTAACCTCGTAGTATTTTAGTCTAACTTTTAGTTCAACTGCTTAGGTTAGGTGATTGGTCTGATCCACCATTCACCTTTATCTGCAGACCCCGGCAAAGCAAAGGAAATGTTTTGTAGGAAACTATCCTACCTATCCTTAGTAGTTCATTAACTCTTAGTTCTGTAGTTGGTCGCTTCTAGCCTGCATACAAAAGGCACTCAGCAAAGTTTTGCATGGGGAAAGCTCATTTAAAAATGAACCTACTAATAAGAGACATCCTTAAAGACGACTGGAGTGAGCAATGTTTCCGCAAAGTTCAAGCTCGTTAAAAATAAACCTAGCACTGAGCAATGTTTCCGCAAAGTTCAAGCTCGTTAAAAAATAAAACTAGCACTGAGCATAGTTTCTAAAGATTCAAGCTCACTAAAAAATGAATCCACCCTCGGTAAATAACCTTTGTGATTGCATTGCTACCAACCTTTTGAGCCTTGGTCGTGTTCTTACTGTCACCTCCACTCTTTTAGCTGATCATACGCCTCCACTTGATTGTTTACCTTTTTGAGGAACAACTGTGAAGAGTGATTTTGTTAGCCATCCTCTTTACACTGTCGTGCTTGAGAAGTTCCAAACTTACATGGAACTAGTTGCTACCCGAAAACATCACTCGTTCCTAAAAAACGAGTCTCTTTTTAGACTCGTAAAATATGAAAAGATTGCCGAGCCACTGGCCTTTCCAGCTCGTTAAAGTAAAGGGAAGCACCATCCCTCCTCTACATTTTAATCCTTTTGGACCTGAGGGATCATTCCACAAAAAGATTGAGCGCTTGTCTTTTTCAGCTCGCTAAAACTATTGAAAAGTCATCCCTTTCGTATTATTTTATACTTTTTCAGACTTAAGGGATTATACCACGAAAAAGGACTGATGGAGTTTTCTTTTTGTCCCTTTTGAAACTCTCTAAACATGAAAAGGGTCGAGTTATCTTTGTCGTTAAACTCGTTAAAACAATAGCGACAAACTTGTCCATCCGGACAAGAGCGAGTTTCACTGTTGCTAGGCTTGCTAAAACATAGTGACAGGTTTGCCCGAAGGGAAAATTATAGAACAAGCATATGTTATCCTCCTCAAGCTTGACAAAAGTAAAGAGGTACTGGTCAGTAATGACTGGGGAAAAAGGGAAGAAAACTTGAAGAACTTCATTGGTAGCAGGTCGCTCTTGAACATGACACTTTCACTCCATCACCATGATTGAGTCGGCTTGGGTTATTCCGTTCACCGGTCACATTGCCATTGGTCCTCCGTACCATCCATTTTTGGGGTTAACGCTACCAATCCATTTCAGTGTCGCCAATATGTTCAAGAGAAGTTTCTTAGAGAATTCCCCAACCCAGCTAACGCCTCATCCACTGCAATACCTTCACTCTCCATTTTTCATGACCGCCATTACTGAACGTTGTATCATCAGATCTTTTTCACCTCCACAAAATCATTTGCTTCGTTTCGTGTCGTAGATGTGGGATTCATTAAGGCCTTCCTACGATGGGTCACTTCTTGTCGACATCAGCTCATTATCCAAGAAGTTGACTTAGGAACAACGCTTTCAGTACTTTGAAGCTTGCATGCCTCAATGGCAAGTTTCTCACTTCTATTGACAGGTTTACATCAATGGCCTTCGACCGAAATATTTTATGTGGTGTTTGACATCGACTCATATATTCACACCACATGAATTGTACTGCAGTACCTTGAGGGTCATTATCATTATCAATGATTCCTCTCACGCCTGTCAACAACTTACATCATTGGTTGGTAATCAGGCGATGTCTTTCCATGTCCGACTTAAGAACATCTTTTTCACATGGATTGACTTGTACATCAAGCGAAGATTGAACGAGTTTGAAGACACCAGATCTAGTTTCATCCATCCGAGCTGCGATATATTCAGGAAAATAAAGACATCAAATGTACTCCATAGCTACACAGATGATCATCCAAGCTAAGGGATGATGACTCTACAAGAATCACCAGTCTGCAACAGCAAACAATTTTCTGTCATATGTGCATGAAAATGAATTTATAAAGTTGAGCATGGGAATGCCCGCCTCAGCTAGATCATGAAGATAATATGAAGATAATGTATTGTATTGTATCTTACTACAGGTCACCTTCCAGTTCGAAAAACCTCGGATCCTCATGATAAAGCATGTCACCTGACATCAGAAGATTTATGACCTCATGCTTTAGGGGGCAACTGTTATAGACATATTTGGGCACTGCAACCCCAATCACATATGTCGATAAACCAAGGGTTCTTAAACCTCTAAAAGTGTTGTTTCATACCCTAAAGGATCATGGTCAACTGATTACATCATTTCCCAAAAGTTCCACCTGAAAAACTACTCAGAACTGGTCAAAATTGACCCATACAGACTGCTCCTTGGTCAAGGTGTGATGTATCTCACCTATTACACATGGGGGGTGCGATGCATATAGAAAAGGCCTTCTGTAGGGTGCGATGGGCGAGAGCAGACAAATGGCAGAGACAATTTGCTAAGTGGAAACCCAAAGAATCTTCTAGAAACTTCTCATATGACACTTGCCTCTCTGAATTCGCCTAGGGATGAGTAAGAGATCATGAAATATCCAAGTGGAACCAAGAACTATCAGTGAAATGACACTAATCAAAAACCCAGAAGCTGATTCACCCCCTGCAAATATCTATATATGGATCCCTCATCCTAGAGATCCAGAGGCTGGAATTTTGTAATTTGTAAGGAAGTGTTGTTGGTTTCTCTTTGAGACATTGTATTGTTGTGTGATCTTGCTTTTCATGAGGT